>JAZHYW010028054.1:0-39911 GCA_037355805.1 Ixodes ricinus | reverse complement strand
AGTTTGCCAATCTATACGATTTAACGCATGTCACTTCCAGCCCCCGGTTCCCAAGGTCGAACGGTTTGGCGGAAAAGGTGTGCAAGTAATCACGAGGTTGCTGAAGAAAACCAAGTATGCAAGCGAGGACTTCTAGATCGGGCTTCTGAACTACCGAACAGCACCCCTGGAAGACGGGCGATGTCCTTCAGAACTCCTAATGGGACGGAGGTTGAGAAGCCGAATTCCAGACTTTGGCGTGCCCGCCTCTTCAGTCATTCAGGAAGCATGTTCAGGACACAAATATTCGTCGGAGTCTCCCACCCTGCAACGAGAGACATCATGCGTCTGCAAACCGACAAAGGGTAGAGCAACCCAGCTCAAGTCCAGCAGGCCGTGGCGCCAAGGTCCTACCTGGTAATGACAGAGGAAGGAAAGAGTTACGCCGTAATCGACAGCACCTGAGGAAGACTACTGAGGACTTTCATCAAATTCAAGAGTTTGATGATACAAGCATCGCGAGCAAGGTCCTGAAACTGAAAGCGAGTCAGCACTTCAAACGTCGTCAGTTGTAATGCCTCCAGTGTCGCCATCATGTCAAGCTTGCCTACCGACACGACCAGACCAACCTCCGGCACTGGAAGTTCGTAGGTTGGGAAGGACAATAGACCATTTGCTGTCTTACCCAAGCATCAAGGAGAATGCAGGGATTGTGTTCCACGCGCCACACGCGCACGCCTTTCCTGTATAAATGATTCGAAGTAAATAACCAAAAGAAAGCATTGACGAACGCGCGTGCAAGATGCCATTTGTTTTAGGTTTTTGCTTTGGAAAAGTTACTACCGTTGAGGCCAGCACGTGCGGCGCGTGGAACACCAATCCCTGCATTCTCCTTGATGCTTGGGTAAGACAGCAATAGGTCTATTAAGGCACCAGTGCGTCTGACATATATTGAAGACTTTAAACATAGTAGTATAGCCCGACAGTTTGAATTCGAGTCACGCGACTACGCTCAGCTGCGTTAGAGTTTCTACGTGTGTTATTGTGTGTGTGTTTTTTGTTGTCTTTTTGTATAACGTAATAATGTTCAGCTCGTTTAGAGAAAGGAAGATGTATCGGCAGTGGCTTAGCCACGCGCCATGGGTTCAGACTGACAAAGACGAAGATTCAATAAAATAAAATCCGTTCAGTGTTGTTCTAATCCACGTCAGCGACGTCTCATGTCTGAAACACTACAGAAATTGCAGGCACACCAGAAAACGGTCACTCAAGTCGAGTTGACTTACAACTCAAATTATATTTTCGTCTTCTTTCTTTTTCTTTTGCCCGTAATAATTTGGCATGTCTCACTTCGTTCTCTTTGTACAACAGAAACAGCCATCTCTATCGCACATTACCTTCGAGTGTCAAGAAATAACATATTTTTTTTTTCAGTAAGCGTTATGGAGGAACAGCTAACATATGTGTCACTCTTTTTTGTGATGTTAGCTGCCTCTATTATGTCACGTGTTAACGTTTGACAACAAAAGTGACCCGTCACCAATGGACCTGAGCCCTAGCACCTGCAAGGACAGTAGTGACACAAAGATGAAAAAACACCTGCCTTACACCACCGCGAGTAAGCGAGAAACCTCCCTGGCATGAACAAACCCCACCCTACCCCCTCTCCCTTGCCCTTTCTCCTCCTCTCCTCTATCCCATCCTCATTTCGCTCCCCCTCTTTCATTACCTTTAACTGATAGCCTTGGCACTGTTACCCAAATGTAAGAAGATTTAAGTCCCGAAAGAAACAATATCATTTGAAACGTCCACTTGAAGACAAAAAGGTAGACTTTCTAGCCGCACAGGAAACAAAACTGTCAACGGTAGGACAGGTAGAACAGGCCATACAATATTTTCTGTATGACTACAAGGTATGCGTTAGCCATGAGTAGGTCTTTCCGCAGGATGTTTATTGTTTATTAGAAAGCCTTTTCATTTGTCTGATTTAGCTGTCACGGCAAACCTTTGCGGGCGCTTCGTTATGTGTGCCTTCCGAGTTTCCGACATAATGCGGAGAGTGATATGCGTTTATGCGCCGAATGAGGTGAATGCCATAGAAACTTTTTTTTTAATCACATTCGACCTTATTTACTTTGCGGTAGAATGGTCGTTCCTGCTTGGAGACTTTAACTGCGTTTGCGACAGTGCAGACAGAACAACATATAAATTTCGAATTGACAAAAGTGAACGACTGCTACAGGACATTGTGGACGAGTCTAATATTTTTGATGTTGTATTATTTTAGCTGAAGGAAAAACACTTACCATATTGCCGCGGGCGCAGCTGACCAAGTAGGCAGCGCGCCCGTGGCCTAACGGTTATCGCGCTTGCCTTCTACGCAGAAGGCCAGGGTTCGATTCCTGGCCGCGTCTACACATTTTTGATAATGCTGTAATGTGATGTTCTGGTGAATTCGAGAACCGTCTTGCTGATTCGAGGTTAGAATGTTCCACACACCGAACCTTCTACGCCGCATGTTCCAGAAGCCCACGCGGGTACAAAAGGGGCTCCGCGTGGCAAGCCGGAGTCAGTTTCGCCCCAGCGTTCGATTCTGCTCTTTCGCCGATTTCGACGCCCGCGACGCTCTGCTGTTATCTTTTGTTTCCTTCTTATTTTTTGGGCACAAGTTCGCCCCCATTAAACGTTTCAGTTTTCCAGTTATTCTTTTGTTTCCTCGCCTGTCCATTCGTGACATTTTGGTGGAGGTGCGGGGTACCGCATGCCCCTGCCGCGTACCCCTCCGAGGGCCCGCAGTGCAAGTCCGACGCCAAGCCCACGAAGCACCAACGAAGACACTACCGAGATCCGGCTCAGTCGTCGCACCCAAGGCCTACACCCGGAATTCGGACCTCTGCCGCCCAGGACCAAGCAGCCAACGAGGCCGACGATGGCCGACCAGTCGCCGACCCCCGCCGCTCCTGCCGTCGTCTACCTGCCCGCCGCTCCCCGTACGCCGATGCCCTTCCACGGCGAGATCCACGAGGATGTCGAAGACTGGCTGCAGCATTACGAACGTGTAGCTCGCCACAACGGATGGACGGCTGAGCAGCGCCTCCAGAACCTGTACTTCTCGCTGGAGGGTACCTCGAGGCACTGGTTTGAAAACCACGAAGCCTCCTTCACTACATGGGAGTCCTGCGTCGCCGAACTGAAGCGGACGTTCGTTAACCACCACCGTCGCCAGCGAGCAGAGGACCTACTTCAAACAAGGGTGCAGGGCCCCAATGAAAGCGTGACCAGCTTTGTTGAGGACGTCCTGCGGCTAAGTGCCCGAGCCGATCCGGAGGCCGCCGAGGAAAAGAAACTTCGAGTCCTCATGCGTGGCGTCAAGGCAGAAATTTTCGGAGGCCTGGTCCGCAACCCCCCGACGACCGTCGATGCTTTTGTGAGCGAAGCCACCAACATCGAGCGCGCACTGACGGCCCGAGCAAGCCACTACCACCGAATCGCCGGCGCGCCTGCTGCTCCAACTGTCGCTGCTTCCCTTCTGGACCTGAATACCAGCGGTGCCGACAGCCTTCGGGAGATCGTCCGTGAAGTCGTCCGGGAAGAACTCCGCAAGGTACTTCCCGCTGCGGATCGCCCGTCCTCACTGTCGCTCGCCGAGGTTGTCCGGGAAGAAGTTCATCAGGCGCTGCAGCCAGAAGTTCTCGTCGGCGCCACTCCCGAACCGCCCAAGCTGAGTTACGCCGCAGCTACCCGACGACCACCGCCCCCAGCTCACAAGTATACGGCGCCACCCCGACGTGAGCCTCCAGTACCGCAGTATTCCCGACGCCAAGAAGATCGGGCGCACGTCCGCCCAGAACAAGCTGCGCCGCGAAAGACCGACGTGTGGAGGACGGCCGATCGACGCCCGTTGTGCTATCACTGCGGGGAAGCCGACCACATCTACCGACGATGCCCCTACCGCCAGCTGGGCCTACGAGGGTTTGCGCCCAACGACCCTCGACCGCGGCTCGGAGAGCGACCTCGGGACATCGAGGACTACCTCCGCCGCTCTTCATCTCCTGAGTCGTCTCCCCGCCGAGGATTCCGTTCACCGTCTCCCCGACGCTCGCCATCGCCCTTCCGCCGGTCTCGCCGGGACAGCCTGTCACCCATCGCTTCCCGTCGGGAAAACTAGGCGCGGCAATGCCGGGAGGTGGTGTTGCCGAAGACGAACGGTGCCAAGATCCTCCAAGATCGTCGGAGCACTCCCACTCTAACGCCGCAACGCCGCGAAACGACGTTTCTGCAACGGTGTCGAATAACCTCAACGTTATCATCGACGGCCACGACGCGACGGCACTCGTCGACACCGGAGCAGACTACTCCGTTTTGAGTGGGAGACTCTCTCGTCGCCTTCGGAAAGTTACGACGTCGTGGGACGGACCGCAGATACGAACCGCCGGCGGACATCTGATTACACCTGTCGGCAGGTGCACTGCTCGCGTTGAGATCCACGGTGAAACCTGCCCTGTGAAGTTCGTCGTTCTGCAAGACTGTTCGAGGGACGTCATTCTCGGAATGGACTTCTTGTGTGAATACGGCGCCATCATCGACCTTGCGGAGAACAAGCTGACGCTTCGGAAACCTGTCCCATCGGCAGAAGATCCCAAAGCGACGTTAGCTGCAGTGCGAGTCCTCACCAGCCACGTCAACCTGCCGCCGCTGTCGAGTGTCTTTGTGCCCGTCGGGACCGAAGAAGCCACCTGCGGTGTAGCCCTGCTGGAAGGAAGCGTCCAACTTCTCCTAGGACGAGGGATTGGCATTGCAAGAGGCGTAACCGAGCTCCAGGATGGGCGTACACTCGCTCTTGTCACCAACTTCCGGCAAGAGCCACAGCACCTTACAAAGGGTGCAGCTGTGGGCTACGTCGAGGAAATTCAGGACTCAGCCGCTATCGCCGTGATCTCAGAAGACGCCTCTCCGACGCAGCATAAGAGAACCACGCCGTCAGATATCGACATCGACCCAACCCTCCCCTCCCCCACCGACGACAGCTGACTGACCTCCTCGCCGAGTTCAATGAGTGCTTTGCCACGTCATCAAAGGTGCGCCAGACGACGGTCGCGAAGCATCGAATAGTTACTGATGACAACGCACTTCCTGTGCATCGGCCACCGTACCGAGTCTCTGTGAAAGAAAGGGAAGCCATCCAGAAGCAAGTTCAGGAAATGCTTGATGACGACATCGTCCAGCCCTCCAACAGTCCGTGGGCTTCCCCAGTAGTCTTGGTGAAGAAGAAAGACGGAACACTGAGGTTCTGCGTGGACTATCGCCGGCTGAACGCAGTAACAAAAAGGACGTCTATCCGCTGCCCCGCATCGACGACACCCTGGACCGGCTGCGCCACGCCCGATACTTTTCGTCGATGGACCTGAAGAGCGGGTACTGGCAGATTGAGGTCGACGAACGAGATCGTGAGAAGACGGCCTTCGTCACGCCGGACGGACTGTACGAATTTAAAGTAATGCCGTTCGGGCTGTGCACAGCGCCGGCCACCTTCCAGCGCGTTATGGACACCGTCCTTTCCGGCTTGAAATGGCAGAGCTGTCTCGTCTACCTTGACGACGTTGTGGTATTCGCGAGCGAATTCGACGAGCACCTGAGACGACTGCGAGCCGTGCTACGGGCCTTCAAGGCTGCTGGGTTGACCCTCAAGCCTTCCAAGTGTCGGTTCGCCTATGGTGAGCTGAAATTCTTGGGCCACGTCGTGAGTGCTCAGGGGGTAAGCCCTGATCCTGCAAAGACGTCCGCTGTCGCCGAATTCCCCAAACCATCAGACAAAAAGGCCGTCCGAAGATTCCTTGGGCTGTGCGCCTACTACAGACGTTTTGTTCGTGACTTTGCACGGATTTCTGCACCGCTGACGCATCTGACGAAGGACGACGTGCAGTTCCAGTGGGGAGAGGAGCAAGAACAAGCGTTCGACGAACTCAAGCGAAGGCTCCAGTCGCCCCCTATCCTCGGGCATTTCGATCAGTCGGCGGAGACAGAAATCCACACGGACGCCAGCAATACCGGTCTCGGTGCAGTACTCGTTCAGCGACAGGAAGGGGCAGAGCGAGTAATCGCTTACGCAAGCCGGGCGCTGTCTAAGGCAGAAAAAATTATTCAACGACCGACAAAGAATGTCTTGCTGTCGTCTGGGCGATAACCAAGTTCCGCCCATACCTGTACGGGATCCCGTTCCGCGTTGTCACGGACCACCACGCTCTCTGTTGGCTCGCCAATCTCAAGGACCCGTCAGGACGCCTTGCTCGCTGGAGCCTTCGACTGCAAGAATTCGACGTGACAATTGTGCACAAGTCTGGCCGCAAGCATAATGACGCCGATTGTTTGTCAAGGGCCCCAGTCGAATATCCTCCCGACAGCACCGACGACGACGATGACGCCCGTTTTCTCGGAGCAATTACAGATACCGACATGGGAGCACTTCAACGAGACGACCCCGAACTTCGCGCCGTGATCGACCACCTCGAAGGTCAGGGAAGTTCCGTTCCGCGATTCTTGGCCCGAGACTTGTCAAGCTTCGTTCTGCGGCGAGGCGTGCTTTTCAAGAAGAACTTCGGAACCAGCAACCCTGCCTGGCTGTTGGTTGTTCCTGCCAGCTTGCGAGAAGATATTTTTCAAGCTTGCCACGACGACCCGACGGCTGGACACCTTGGCTACAGCAGGACACTCGCCCGGATTCGTGACAAGTACTACTGGCCGAGACTCCCGAAAACCGTCCATTTGTATACACGGTCGTGCCATGAGTGCCAACGACGTAAGAAGCCTCCGACGAAGCCAGCAGGACTCCTGCAGCCGATATCTGCCCCGACTACGCCTTTCCAGCAGGTCGGAATGGATTTACTTGGGCCATTCCCAACATCGACGCAAGGAAACCGCTGGATTATCGTCGCGACCGATTATCTTACGCGATACGCCGAGACGAAAGCCCTGCCGTCGGGAACAGCGGTGGAAGTCGCCAAGTTTTTCGTCGAATCTATTCTCCTTCGACATGGCGCCCCCGAAGTCTTGATAACCGACCGAGGGTCATCGTTCTTGGCTCAGCTCACGCAAGAGATCCTTCGGCTCAGCCACACCAGCCATCGTCGGACCACCGCGTACCATCCGCAGACCAACGGGCTAACGGAGCGGCTCAACAAGACGATCGCCGACATGATCTCCATGTACGTCGACGTAGAGCACAAGACGTGGGACGAGGTATTACCATACGTCACGTTCGCCTACAACACCGCAGCTCAAGAAACAACCGGGTTTACACCATTCGAGCTGGTGCATGGCAGGAAAGTGACAACCATGCTGGACGCGATGCTGCCCCATGAGCCAGTGGAGGACGGATGCGACGATGCCCACGCGGTCAGTCAGAGAGCAGAAGAGGCACGCCAACTAGCCCGCCTTCGAATCCACGATCAACAGCGTGTCGACGCTCGCCGGTACAATCTTCGGCGCCGCGCCGTCCACTTCCAGCCCGGAGACAGGGTGTGGGTGTGGACACCGATACGGCGCCGCGGTCTCAGCGAAAAGCTTCTGAAACGCTATTTTGGACCCTACAAGATCATCCGACGCCTCGGCGATCTGAACTACGAAGTCCTTCCCGACGGAACGCGCCCATCTGCAAGACGTCAGCCGCGACCCGAGGTGGTGCACGTCGTCCGGCTGAAGCCGTATTACGAACGATAGAACTTTCCACCCTCGTCGACGAGTGAACTGTGAACTGTGAACTGCGGCTCGCGATTATGCTGTCCTTTTGCTGTGGATTTCTTTTGTTTTGTTTTTACTTTGTGCTGCATCGGGACGATGCACTTTTTAAAGGGGGGAATAATGCCGCGGGCGCAGCTGACCAAGTAGGCAGCGCGCCCGTGGCCTAACGGTTATCGCGCTTGCCTTCTACGCAGAAGGCCAGGGTTCGATTCCTGGCCGCGTCTACACATTTTTGATAATGCTGTAATGTGATGTTCTGGTGAATTCGAGAACCGTCTTGCTGATTCGAGGTTAGAATGTTCCACACACCGAACCTTCTACGCCGCATGTTCCAGAAGCCCACGCGGGTACAAAAGGGCTCCGCGTGGCAAGCCGGAGTCAGTTTCGCCCCAGCGTTCGATTCTGCTCTTTCGCCGATTTCGACGCCCGCGACGCTCTGCTGTTATCTTTTGTTTCCTTCTTATTTTTGGGCACAAGTTCGCCCCCATTAAACGTTTCAGTTTTCCAGTTATTCTTTTGTTTCCTCGCCTGTCCATTCGTGACAATATACCCATTTTCAAAACACATCACACGCAAGACTTGATAGAGTTTACTGCTCAGTAGACCTTACTGATAATTTAAACGGTTATGCCGTAGATCCAGTTTTTTTCATAGTCCATTGCATTGTATCAATAACAATTGGAAGGAAACGAAGAAAAAGAGTATAAACTGGAAACTAAGGAAACTTAATAATCAATTGTTAAATTATAAAAACTTTGTCGCAGCTGCAACTGGTCTTTTTTGAGCAAATAGGAAGAACAACTCAACATAAATCTCTTAATTGGGAGTTTTTCAAGCAAGAATTAAAACACACTGCAGTTGAGAGAGCTAGTGTTATAAAATTCCAAAAGTCTGAGACCAAGAGGACGTTGATAAGTAATTTGCGTGCCTTGGTTCAACTTGGATGTCAAAACCCTTGGCAGGGTTTGGAAGATATCCCCATTAAATTTGAGCTCGATAAATTTCATCAAGAACGTTATCAAGGCGCTGTTATACGTTCTTTTGCTGTAAAATATTTTTTGGTAGAACAGCCGACAAAAAAAGGTTATGGGGGAGGATAAAAGGTATGCGATGACTAAAGAAATTTAAGAGATAAGTCAAAACAACATGATTATTACAGATAGCGAAGGTATAGCCAAAGTCTTCTTCGAACATTACAAAACAATATTCGGCACAAAGATTGCCTCCACAGATAAAGATCACATAAATGAACTTGTAACATTGCTTTTACAGTTAGATAAAATCACACAAAAAAATTGGAAGGACCAATCAGTTTAGCTGAGGTAGAAGCCTCCTGTGGATGCCCTCTCCAACAAACAAAACCCCAGGACCGGATGGCATTACTGCAGAATTTTATAGACTTCGCAAAAACACTTTATGTCCCATCTTGCACGAGATTTTTTAAGAGGCCTACAGAAACAAAAGTCTACCCTCTTTCTTGCGGCACGGTACACCACCTTCGTTGTGGTAACATCGTTATTGGACGGGCCGACGATCGCGATCATAGTCTCGTTCACGCAACCGATGACGCAGAATATCCTGCCGAGCGGCCTGAGGCCCGTCTCTACGTCGTACTTGTCGCTCGGCGTCTCGGGGACGAGGAGCCAGCCGCGCCGAACCCCGACGGACAGATCGCGTCGTGTCCGTCGATAGGGACAGACACGACGCGGACAGAGACGCCGAATGTCTTCATGCTACGGGCTCAGCACTCGCCACCAAACTTTGGAAGCACTCTGTGTCGTATAAACGAAGTGTAAAACGCTTGGAGCTCCACAGTCGTGAACGTCCACGAGCTTCGTTTCGCAGTCTCTTCACCTCCAGTTCCTCGCGCAAACGTTGTCTCGCCTTTCGTCGCACGCTTGGAATCCTCCGGGATCTCGAATGCAATGCGGTGCTGCCGGTAAGTCTTCCCGGCGAGAACAATAACTAAATTAGTTAAAAGGTGGCATAATAATTTAGCGACGACGCGGTTTGGCAAACATGACTAACGAAAGACACCTATTCAGGAGCTGGTACCTTTTGAAACGTGCTCGGTACAAAATGAAACCTCACTATGTTGTCACGTCCGGTAAGTCGACTACGCCCGGATTAGCCGACTCCGCGTGCATTTTTGTAGGAAAATTACATCACTCTGGCCTCGAACCAATCAGACGTGTAAACGTCACTTCCGTGTACTTTTAAAAGGAACGTGTCTAATGACGAACTTAGGTATTCAGATCTCACGTTGCTTGATTTAAAAAGCGAACCGAAATTCCGGGTATCTTATCTGGGCGCGAAAGAGCCGATCCATGGCCATGATTTGATCTCCTGTCAAGTTGGGCACTTTCAGTTTTTTTGCCACGTCATTTATCTCCAGTCAAAAGGTTTTCCTGTTCGCTCATGGGGTTCCCGAGTATTTAAAGGTTTTGTCTGCGGCTTCTCCATTCAAAGTGGTGAGCGTTTTGTTTCAACCTGCCGATTTCCGGTGTTGATTCCGTGTTTTGCAAGTGCGTCACCCTTTTCTTTAAGGCTTTTTTTTATTTCCCCGTCGTGTTTATTTATTTGCTTCAGCACTGCATCATATGTCGCCGACATGTGCTGAAGTGATCGTTCCATGGAATCCACTGTTTTTTAAAGTTTAATACGGCGCCTAATTTAGCATTCATGCTGATTAGCATAGCAGCTACATCTGGCTCTTTGTTTTGTTTGCTGCTCTGTCTGCCTTGAGATGTGGCTGTTTTACATCTCTGGCAGCGCCAGGTTTTACGTGAAGCAACACGTGACTTTTCCGGGACGCAAGAACAACTGCCTTATATGGTAAGAGTACAGGCACCCTACGCACGTTATTTGCGAGCCTTTTTCTGGGAAGACGAAACAATTTAGAAAGGTATATTTGGAGTCATCTACCATGTTGGAGCATCTTTCAAGTATCGCAGCAGAGCAACAAACAGCAAGAATTACAACAGGAACAGCAGCAGCAGCAGCAGTAGCAGGGGATGGTAAATATAAATATCAGTTTGTACAAAGCAAAATAGTACCAACCTGCAGTGGCGAACAAACGTTGCTTAGGTTCCAGCGTAACCTGCTGCCACTTTCGCTGTGTCCCTTTGAGCCGAGAAACGCTGTCTTTATGCTGCCGAGGCCGCCGAGGTCAATCGCGATGGACTAATCACCGCTCAATCAAGTGGGCGTACATCAATGCAGGCAGCTGATTCGCTCGCCGTGATAATACTTTGGCACAACCGATGCCAGGCAGCAGAAATTCAGCACCGGAGACGACTCAGACTGATGCTGTAGCAACGTTGAGGGTTACAGAGCAGCACTCGGCAAGCTGCAATGGCTACAAAACGTTGCTTAGGTTCCACCGTAATCTGCTGCAGCTGCCTCTATTTTACAGTCGAAGCACTCGTCGTAGAGGAGGTCGAATACAAGTTCATTTCATCACGACCTGATATAGAGTGTTATCGAATGAACATTTCTTGGAAGCACGAAGTGACACTCGAAGAGGACGTGGATACCCAGCTTATGGACGCACTGAAAGGGCTCCGTTTTGTGAAGAGTTTACATGACGTACCTACACTCCACCCTGGCCTAATATGTGTCGGATTATATTGGCCATAAGCCTCAGTCATTAAGGATTCCTTCGAGCTACGAGCTACTTCCGTTGTACGAAGAGATCCTTACAGTATGTTGCCAAAGAAAAAAAAAGTGGCTAGAACGGGTGCTGCAAGGCATGCTAGAAGCAGGAATCGTAAGACCGTCGAAGTCAACATCTCATCTCCAATCACCATCGTACCTAAAGAAGATGGCATGTTCCTTTATGCACAGATTACAACCAAGGTAATTGCCAGACCGAGATCTTCCCGTTTCCAGTGACATGCATGGATGACATCATCAACGAGACGGGAGGATGCTCATGGTTTTCCCGGATCGACCTCTGCAGGGGTATTGGCAAGTCCCCATAGAAGAAGAAACTAAGAGTTTAACTGCCTTTATGACACCATTTCATGTCTACGGGTATAATCGGCTACCATTTGAATGGAAGAACTAAAAAGCCTGGTTACAGAAAATGATGAATGAAGTGCTCAATAACTTCTTGGGTGCTTTTCGTAACGTCTGTGTCAATGGCATAATTCATTCCCGGACAAGAAAAGAGCACGTGGACTCAACGTCCCAGGTTCTTTGAATCACTGAGCACAGTCAAGTAGAATATCCACATGAATAATGACCGAATTATTTCATAAAAACAGTAGAGTTCTTCGGAGGAGTTTTTGCCGGTCGAACGAAAAGCTCAAAAGAGGAATCAGTGCAGATAATATCCAGGCTCACTAAACCTTATGACTTGCACCCACTCCACGTTTTTCTCAGACTCCCTAGACATTTTCGAGCATTCATAAAAGATTATGCCATGAAGACGAAGTGCCAAACTACTTTGACTCAGAAGGATACTTTATTTATCTGGTCTGATGAGTGCGAAAGGACGTACGTATACCTGGTCCAGGTAATTTCTTCCGACGCAGTCCTTGTGCTACCAGACTTTGAACTGCCTTTCGAACTTTGTACGGACGGTTCACACTATGGCACAGTAGCCGTCTTTTACCAGAGACACTTGACAGAACCTCCCAACCGCCAGTTAAAAGTAGTTGTGTAGTACTCACACACGTTTTCCAAAAGCAAGGAAAACTATGCCACCACCGAGAAAGAAGCTCTAGCAGTGGTCATAGCGTTGAGATATTTCCGAAGTTACATTGAAGATCGCCATTTTAAGCTTTTCACGGACAACCAAGCTCTCACTTATCTCTTAAGCTTAACTCAACCGAAGGGACGACTGGCTTGATGGATCATCGAGAGACACAGTTCTCGTTTGATGTAACCCACTGTCCCGCAGTAAAGCTTTTTGATGCTGATGCCCTCTCCTGGCTACACATTCCTAAAGATCCCTTCACCAAGACCATTCACCATGCCCGAAACCCGAGAAGGCACCCAAGACATGGAAGTGCGAGATGGAAAGGTCCATGCGACAGAGTCCAGTGTTTTTACAATCCTACAGTTTTACCATGAGAGTCCGGGATCAGGAGCACATGACGGATTTTGCAGAACTCATTGGAAACTGAAGCGGAAGTTCGCGTGTTAGAACATGAAGCACCACGTCACCAATCATGTGCATAATTGCCACGCGTGCCAAATGCGTAAGGCTAAATACCGACCTCGGGGAGATGAGATGGTGACGCCCGAATACTCTAACTTCCCTTTGAGATCATTCATCTTGATTTCGTAGAAATCAAAAGAAGCAAGAGGGGGTCAAGAAAACGCAAGCGTTCCTCATTGCCATTGATGAATGCACGCGAGTAGTGGCTGCCAAGGCGGGCAAAGAAGACGCCAACTATGTCATTTCGCTGATGGAAAGAGAGGCATTTCAGAGTCCGAAGCCCATTTTCTCAGGCAATGGACAGGCCTTTCACTGCAAGAAGTTGCAGAGATGGGCGCAAGAAAGTTAAATCAAACTCCGATTCACTGCTTCATATCACCCAGAAGCAAAAAGCGTTAGCTCAGCGGGTGATACGAGACACCAAACAATTTATGGCAATGCATACTCATTTCACGGGTTGATAGAAGTGCTCGCTTGAAGCAGCCGTTACGCACAACAATTCCTGTACAACTGGACTGGTATGTAGCCCACACTTTGCCGCGTGCGGAGAAAGCCGGTGGCTACCTGCAGATCACCTTCTGGGCTTAACAAACAAAATCAATTTGCTGGAACAGAAACGACTCCTACGGCAACAAAAAAACAAATATCGGTCACCAACGAAAGATAATTAAGACAAAAGACACCGAAGCACAGTACCAGAAATCCAGAATGGCAACACGATTTATACCGAAAAGGCTTACAAGTGTCCAAGGCCGCCTCTTTTGGGCCTTACATGGTCACCAAAACATGCAGGCAACAAAGACTTCCCAGGAGGGTACTACTTGCGATCAAATGACACCACCGAAATCACTGATCTTAGGAACGTGGTTTCATATACCCCAAGAGGGTTGAGGACAAAATGCCCGGTGTGTATAATGTTGCAAGGCAAAGACAAGAACAAAGAGAAAGTTAAAAGGTGGGGGAACGAGAAGGAGGAAGGCGATCAAATAAAACGCCATTTAATCCTGCTACTTGCTTTGGATCTCTGCACTAATCAAGCCCCAGCCATCACGGATATCGTAATCATTTGGTCATATTACGCACCGATTAACCGGAGATGCAATTAGTGCCTATGCCAAGCGCTTCGGAGGCAAAAATAAAGGGGATAAGGGTGAAAGCCTGTCAGCCCACGTCACACGCGCACCGGCTGGCGGACCCCGTCGCGGCTGACCGTGCTTCCTTCGTAGGCTGCTGCAACCGACTTTTCGACCAATCGTCGCTCTTCCGCTGCATAGCGTTGACATTTATCCGTCGACCGGTCGTGCTATTGACCCAATGGGCTGACGTGTTGATTGTTTCTTATTTCACTCACGTGTTTCTGGAACTTTCCGGGCACCGAAGCAGCCGACCCCTGCCGCTGCACGATGACGTACTCTCGTGTAAAAGCGTCGGCTAGCGCGAACAGTGTTCGTCGCACGTGTTCCTCCCGTTTACCGCCTTTTGTGTCCGTCACCGAGATTTCAAAGGGACGGTTGCTCGCTATGCAAACGGGCCAGTTTAGGCGTAACAAGTACACTCGTAGGCTGCGGCAACTGACGTTTCGAACCGTGGTTGTTCTGCCACTACAGAGCGATTGCCTTTATCCATCGACCGGTCATGCCATTGACTCGATCGGCTGATGTGTTGCTTGTTTTATTGTTTGTTTACGGGTTGGCGTTATTCTCGTGGCACCAAAACAGCTGACCAGCGCAGTTGCACGATGCCGTACTCACGTGTAGACGCGTCGGCTTGAACGAAAAAGCGTTCGTCGTACTTGTTCCTCCCGTTTACCGCCCTTTTCACTCCGACACCGAGATTGAAAAGGGATGGGCTCTCGCTATGCAAACAGGCGTGTTTGCCCCTGACAAGTACAGTGCATTTTTGTTTTTGTTTGTTGCGAACGTGTTCCGGACGGCCCTTATGAAAACAATGTGCGTATGGGTTTTGGTCTGGAGAAGGCTCAGCTGAAGACGATACTCAATCATTGAAGATAAGAAGCCAATACAGCGCATTCAAAAACACACGCAAAGAGGAGACGAAACAGGTAGAGACTCTAGGTCGCCTGTACCAGAAAGAAGCTATTACGTTATCAGTTATGTGCAATGTACTTTGAAAAGCCTCGTACAAGTAGCCGCATAGCGGGCTTCCATTCACTCCCTTGTGTTAACCGCCTGATATTAGCGCTCCTTTCGGTTTCTTTTTATGTCATTTAAGTGACCGTATTTCAGGAACCGACTCCGCTTTTCAAAGTTCGTTTCAGAGCGCTGTTCTTAGGCGCCCGTTTCCGGGTTGAGCGGCGTCGCCATCGGCTTCGGCAACAGCGTCGGCATTGCCGCGCGCGTTGCATTATGGGACGTCACCGTTCCCCCTCTAAATTTAACGGAGAAACTAAATTGGTCTTGAGGCCATGTGACGTCAATTTCCCCGCTAAATTTAGGTGGGAAACTCAACCCGCCATTGTGAGTGAGAAAATTTTCGCTAGATTTCCCGCTAAATTTCACGACAAAATTTCCCCTTTAGATTTGGCGGGAAAATGTTCCCTAAATTTCCCGCTAAATTTAGTCGAGACATTTTCGAAAAATTTTCCGCTAAATTTAGCAGTAAAATGTTCGCTAAAGTTCCCGCTAAATTTGGCGAGAAAATTCCCCCGCTCAGTTTAGCGGGGAAATGTTTGCTGAACTTAGCAGGAAATTTAGCGAAAATTTCCCGCTAAAGAGAGGCGAGAAGGAGAGGAGGAAGAGAGATTGCGGAGGGGGAGGAGAGGCCTACCACCCACTCCGTACCCGTTCCTCCTACTCCTCAGAAGCTGCGCTCCGATTTCAAATTGCAGAGAATTGTACACGTCTTTCATTTTTTATTTGTAAACTACTCCGCTACCCAGTTACTTGGGGGTGGAGGGTTTATGTTGTGAAAACATGTAATGCGGTTCTTTATGCGACTTTTAAGGTGCAACTTGTTTTAGCGTGGACTGTCTTTTTTCTTACAGTGGTTGGTATTTTCTAAAGGCACATATATTTTAAACATAAACATTTATTTTGTTTTATTTCTCTTCTATATGTACACATTCTCTTCGGGAGCACATTATGGAAATACAAACCATCTGACGTCCTGTTGTGAATTGAGTTGTGTTTTTTACGAGGAATACAGTGTTTTCTGTATTAAGTTCGTGTGTCACAGAATGGGTCCTTGTGCCGTAGAAAGGCGATCGGGCGATGATAGTTCAAGAAGTTAGTATAATTCAGTCAACACATCTTGAGAGAAGTATGTGAATTTAGAGGCCCAAGAAGCTTTCACGAATTCCACATCTGACTAAGGGGTACCGGCCACACATAACCGCTTTTTGTAATACTGAAGCTCGTAATAATTGGTGGCAATAGAATAAAACGCATTGAAGGGTACCACTATCACAATGATGTCCATTGTGCGCAGTTATTTGCGTAGCATAAGTTGCTGGGGCGATCCTGTTCTCGTCACCCGTCTCATCTTAGGGGAAACTCTCCCGTGGCACGAAGTCTTAGTAAGTGTAACTCTCTGTGTTCTAGTTTTAACACTCCTTTAAACCGCTTAAGTCTTCTTGAGCAATGCAGCCTTCACGCTCATGTACCCAGCATTTGCCAACCATAAAGACCTTTGTGTGCCTAATTTTTGTCCTCTGACGGCCATTTTGGGAGAGTCACGCCAATCCGGCCTCACGTGTTCCTTCAGTAGCAGTCCGTTTATTGTCCTGGTTTTACGTTACAGTATGGAGCATTCAGTACGTCGCTGCACGTATGAAGCCATCTATGTCGCGTCGTTACCTTTCGGTGCAAGCGGTTCCTCGCGTTTGGCCGTATTACTGCCTAGAAGGTAACTTTTTCTGCTTTGCAAACGGCTGGAACGCGTTCTTTGTCACACTGAGGGTCATCTGAAGAGATTCCCTTTCAGAATCCACCGAAATATCTCGAAGCATAACAAGTTGAACCCGATTTACAAGAGCAGAGGCCTCGGTGCCCGACTGCTTCCGCAAGTGATGGAGCAAGCGGGAATCGAAACGTTCACTTTTATGAAGTAGAGGTGCGTCATGCGCTACCATCCAATGAAGGGAAACTAGGGTAATGGGTTCTGTTGTTTTTTTATCGTTTTTTTGTTGGCGTTTAGTTATTATTTCGGTTCAAATGTTTGTGATATTTGGACTCAGCAGGCAGGAACGCATTATAATCAACCATTAACTCATTTTGCTGAAAATATCTACAACTTCTCTGTAAGACTGATAATCGGGCCAAAATATATTCGTAAAAATAACCCAATAAACAGAGTAATATAGAGTTTGGCACGGATATATGTGGAAATGGTGAATTTATCACATCTAAATTTTAAGAGAGTAAGTGTCTGTAATAAAGGAATCAACACCAGAACCGAATACTCTTATTTCTAAGCACCGAAAGAAAAATGAAAAAAAACGTCTGATTGCCACTGTTAGTAACAGATGGAACCAGATGTAACAAAAACTTCATTAGGGTGGCGATGCGGGCTAGTAGGTTCATGCTTAATGAATTTGACACAGCGCACAAGAATCGAAGACAAAGTAGAATGGTGTACACAGGACAAGAGCTTACTCTCAACTGAAGATTTTATTGTAAAGAAACACCGACATAAACAACACCATTCCACACCGTCATGGCCAATTAAGCACGTGTCGAGATAACATATATCTTTGCTATGTAAAATGATCGATGTTTGACCTACACATTACCCAGTTCCTCCTCTTTTGATCGTGTATATTTATAGTATTTCCCTAGTCATCTGATCTCCACCCCCCCCCTCTTGCAGCACTTCTGTCGTAATGGCAGTCAGGCTGGCATTCACAATCTGCACAATGAAGCGGCAGCAAGGAAGCCGCTATCGACCGCAGAGGCCAAGCATGGTCACGCAATCTTTCATTTATTCATTGGCCCGTTTGGCCAACGTATACCGTGCCGCACGTCAGCGGAATCCTATACGACACTAATCGTACATTCGGCTTATATTTGTTACTATGTTTTGTTGAGCAAATGCACTTCAATCCACTTTTGTTGGCAACTCTTGGGAACAATTGAGCGAGTTTGTTAGGTACAAAAGCTCTATAGACACGTCGTATCTGTGTGCCCCTTTTATGAGATTGTGGGATATTTGGTGAAGGTAGGGCCTCCCCTCACGTTCTTAAGCAGCAACTCGTCAACAGGTACAAACAAAGATCGTGGGGAATCCGGCCGGAACCAGAAGCTCCACCTGCAGGCCGAAACTGGCATACATTACATGGTGGCGCGATTTCTCCAAAGTTGCATGTAGGCACGATGAAGCAATGCTTCTTTTGCGACTTTAGAATGAGAGGAGTCGAAGGGGAAGAGACTCTTCTTTGATCGTCTGTTATACGACAAACAGACATGACTGCCTGTGAATTCTAACCGGAAGTCTAGAAACTGTAAAAAGCGACCATACCGACGTTCGTGCGTGACTCCAAGCCCCTTGGAGCACCGTGCGAAAACATCCAAAACTGCCGTGACAGTTCTTTGCGCCAAAACACACTCAGACCCTCTTTATAACAACCAGGTAGTCCTCTACATATCGCAAGACTTCGCATGCTTGTTCATCATCTAGTTGGTTGCGGATGGCAAAGTCGCATTTGGCTAAGAAAATGGTACATATCACGGGAGCCGCACAAAACCCAATACAAGTGCATTTTTTTGCACATAAGGGCTACCGTCATACATTATAAGAGTGGATTCGAGTCAAACCTTCAACAGCTCCAAAAACCTACCAACAAAAACGCCGCAAGCATTTTGGAAGGCTATTGTGTCATTCCTTTTATGCACTCACCGCTTCATTGTGCAGATTGTGGATTCCAGCCCGACTTCCATCCCGTCACACATTGCTGGAAGGGGGGAGATGAGATGCATAGAGAAAATTGAGAGGCCAACACGATCACAAAAGAAGGGACTGGGCAATTCATAAGCCAAATATCGTTCATTCTACATAGCCAAAGAGATATGCTATCTTGACACGTGGTGAATCGGCCATGACGGTGTGGAGTGCAGTCGTTTACTTCGGTGTTTCTTTTCCATAGAAACTTTGGTGGAGAGTAAGCGCTTGTCCTGTGTGCACCCGTCTGCTCTTTCTTCGTTTCTCGTGCGCTGTTTTTTGAATCTACAAAAACTTCAAATGTTCTGTGTGTTCAGCACCCGAAAGCAAATCATGCACGTCCGAGAGCATGGAGTACGATCTGTGATTAGCAGCCCCAACAGACTGTTTGGTGTAGTTTTCTTCCCTATGTACATGACTAACGAGTCTTTATTGCCAAAAAAGTTTTTTTTTCTTTAGAAACATAGACTTTTGCAATTTAAGTATGATAAATTCGCCATTCAAAGACACTTTTGTAAAATATTTTAGTGAAATGTTTTATTGCTTTATAGTTATACTCTTTTTTGTGCCCTAGTAGCGATGGGAACAACCCGTAGATGTGCAACGCATTCGGCCAAACATATTTTAACATTTCTGACGTCACTTTACTTAGAGTGGCGTTTCCACTCGTTCAGGTGCTTTCATCCCACACTCGCTTCTAGACGGTGCTTTAAAAAGCGCAAATTACTAAAAAGAAAAGAAGGGGACAGGACAGAGTGTTCAACCAACTAGCCCCCCAATCGATCTTGAGACACTTGCTTCTCCTTCCGTATTGTCTTAATTCCTGAAAAAAAAGTTTTGGTGTCAAGGTCATAGCAAAATTAGATTCGTTACCTGTACTTTTTGGTGCTCCTGAACGACGGTATACCAGTTAAAAAATATCGCAATAAAAACAACAAAAAAAACTTTCTGATTTTTTAATTTGCTGAAGAAGGTGGAAGACCAGCGAAGCTGTGCTAGTGAGAATGAAGTATTTAGAAATGTAAGTATCAAGGGTGGATAGGGTAATTGGTTATTTGAACGATTAATGAATAGGACTTATATATTACGGTCCAGGGTTGTTATTTATTTCGTAACCACAGTGACCCTGGCCTTGTGATAGCTGTGGTACACCATCAAAGGGTGTATGCCGACGGCATGCACGTTCTTCATGAAGACAAGGTCTATACACGTCCGATACCTGGTCGTGGGCATGGTAGGTTCGTTCATACACGCAAGCCCGTAGCGCTGAAGCATAAACGAAGTGAACCACGTTCCCCCTGGCGTGCAATGTCAACGTTAAAGTCACCCGTCACTTCGGCTGGGTCATGCTCGGAGACCTGTCGTCGCGCGAGCATGACCCAGCCGAAGATGTCCATCATAAATGCTTCAGTGTCTTTTCTTGGGCGTCGCGGGGGGGGGGGGGGGGGACGTACACGACGGTGACTACCGGACCATCGCGCCCATTGACGGAAAAGCTGGAAAGGTTGCCGCCATCTATGAGCGACGGCCGCAACCGGACTGATTGTCTGGTTTCCACCGTCGCTGATAGATGGCGGTAGCTGTCCAGAGTTTTATGTATGGAGACCTGTCTGTGCTTGATTGTACGTCAAGCACGTCTGATTGGCCAACAAGTTACTCTGACCGACAGTCAAACTCCAGTCAGACTCCGCTTGTCGGCTTTCTGATGGTTTCCTGGTGGCAGTCAGCCGCCGCGAAATGCCGTCAAGATTTCTTGGTGGCGATTCTGACTGTACATCGATTGTCTCTGACTGTACGTCAAAAAGCTTTGACGTGCAGACAGACGTACGGTCAAAGGACGTAAAGTTCGTTCGGATATTACTATTTCGTCAAATCTATGAATACGAAAAATAATCTACGCACGAGAAAACGATTTCGGAACGTGAGCCCATAAAACCGATGATGTTAGAGATATGCATGCCGAGCACGCCAAACGCGCCACTTTCTACTTTCGCCACTTTCGCTTCGCCCATAGAAGCTTCGCCGAGCTTCCATGAACGATCGCTCTCAACTCGTTTTGTTTGCGCGCTTGTGCCACCCTGTCGATCCAGCCTGGGCTCTACAATGTCTTATGTTTTAGTAGAATTTCTCCTCCACAAGACCCAGTCGTTTACATGAAAGCGACTTCTGCGCATCGACTCCACTCGTACTTCGAACGAAGCCGACGCGGCAACGGTTACATGAATGCGGACTAGAAGGTGGCGCCACGCCGTGTCAAAGCTCGAAGTTATGCCGTTAGTGCAGTTCCGGCACCAGCCGTACCATAGAGTAATATAGTAAACGTAAAGAGAGGACACAGGAGCCGATTCGCGGCACAGATAGTGCGTTTAATACCCTCCGCTACGTGGCGCTTTTCTGCAATTTGGTTAAAATTAATTCAAACTTTTCTGTGAAAAGTATTTATTTTTTAAATTGCAATGCTTTAAAATTATTTAAAGTACTCAAAACGACTAAATAGCTTAAATCAAATACGTCACAAAAACCACGTGATGAATGGCGCCTGCCATGGCCTGCCTGCCTGCACGCCGTCGCCTCTGCATCATTCTGCATGGCCTCGGCTCGTCCCTGCGTCGTTCGTCTGTGCCGTGCGTGCCGTCTGTCTGTGCTTTCTGCTGCATCATGTTCGGTCGACTTTGCATCAATCAAGGTGACGCATGACCGCCCGCGTGCTCGCATGCTCGGCGTGAATTCGTGGAGCCGATCGGTTTGAGCTTCTCGCGCTGTTGTTTCTGCCGGGCTGTCTGGCTGCACTTGAACGTGTGTGCATGTTGATTTTCGATGAGATTGTTTTAAAAAAGAATTTAACTTACGCCCCTGCACACGACATTGTCCATGAATTTACAGATGACGGTGTTGAACGAACCTCTAACATTGCAGATAGAGCCTTGGTTGTTATGCTGTCTGGAATTTCCAGGAGGTGGGTTGCGCCCCTTGCATACACTGTTGTGCACACTCAAACAACGTCTTCTGTTTAACGCAGTCTCCTCATTTCTCTCATCCGGGAGCTTAAGACTGCTGGCTTCACAGTAAAGGCTGTGGTCTGTGGTTAGGGGCTTCAAACGTAAGCGTAACCTGTGTGTTGATAAGCCATTTTTTGAAGTTGATAACGAACACGTTTACTTTGTCTTTGATGGTCCCCACCTTCCCAAAACAACCCAGAGCAATCTCCAAGCACACAAACTTTCCATTGGAAATGAGGTCATTGAATGGTCTTCTATTGTTGAACTTTATCGTTCAACCCATGAGATGAGCTTGCAATTGGCTCTGAAACTTACTGAGCGACACATTTTTTCAAGAACCTTTCTGTAACATGGAAGAAAATTGTGCCGCCCAGGTACTGAGCGCCTCACTCTTTCTTGCAATCATATCCCTTGTTTGTGCCAAGGAACTTCCTAAGGCAGCAATGGCTGCAGCCTATTTCTGTGATAAAATGTGCATACTTTTTGATTGTCTGAATAGCTCAAAAATTCAAGAAGACAGGGCAGAAGTTGCGTCATGCCATTCTGAAGGGAGAATCTGAAATACTTGATTTTCTCCACCAGTAACTTGCGATGGATTTCAGCATGGCGGTTCCAAAGTAGGAGGCAGCCATAAGCCATCATAGGGTGGCAAGTTACTATAAAAAGTGTCCTCATGCTCTGGAATGAGCTTTCAAGCAGCCATGACTTTAAGTTCTTACTTGCACGACGCCTGCAGCAAGCCACACTTGAGAACGCTTTTGGAGCTATATACGACAAATGCTGGGCTGCAACACAAACCCAAATGTGCATCAGTTCACCTCAGGACTAAAACGCCTATGGATAAAGAAACTGTTCAAACTGTCGGACAATGAAAACGTAGAGGATGACAAAGCTGACCTCCTAAAGGAGTTGCAAATAATTTCGCACCATGAAAGTTTAGTTTCAAATATTGTGGAATGTCTTCCAATTGATAACTTCCCGTCACTAGAGAATATTTCTGAGCTGGCATCAGACATCAGGTCCAACATAATTGATGACTCGTGTACTTATTACGTTTGGGGCTATTTGATCAAGCTTTTGCTTGAACAGACAACTTACAGTTGTGGCTGTTTTCAGCTGCAATACGGATAAGTCTATAATAACTTGACAAGGCCTCACCAGTACTGTCTTGTTCTTAAAGCATACCACGTGCCTAAAAATTCTTCAGGAACTTAGTAGTACCATCACAGGCTGCCTTTCATTTTATTCAGCAACTAGATAATCACTTTCTTCCCATAATAGAGAGTGTGACACATGTTCGAGGTGTGTGCCGCCTTGTATCGCACACTTTGAGGTCTGGGTGGTTTTAGCCTTTGCCCAGAGGAGCACCACAAAGGGTGTTTAAAATTGTTTTGCAGAATACGCTTGGGTTGACATGTTTGATTTCTTAACCGGAATTCGGACAATGTTTGGTTGCTCTCTTCAGTGGCTAGTAAGCAACGAGACAGGTTTAACTGTTAATAGTGTATTAACAGAGGCGGTTGCCAAACCAAAAACAAAAAGTGCTTATTAAGTGGATGGTGCAGCTTGCTCTCTAGATATTTGTTTCCCCTTTTTCCAGCGAATGTGTATCACGGCTCCCTAACAAAAATATTTATCCACTTTCTACAAAATTTCGATGGAAAATAGTGTATAGAGGCTAAAAATATTTGAAAGAAAATGTATCCACTGTCCATAGTTTTTAAGCCGCTTTTTTCTGAAGCCAGATTTCCTTTCGGAACAATTTCGGGAAATGTTTACGGACGTTGAATCTTGTCAGATTTCGAATAGAGTTCTCATTGTTTGGTAATGGCTTGCCCGCAGGAGTTTGAGGCTATGCAAATTGGTGTTTTTTAATATTTGCCGGAAATCGGGAATTTGTATTATCCGGTGTGTGCTTCGCACTCTTATTATCCTCTTATGACTGTTATTGATAGAGATGTCTTATTTATTTTTCCACTTACTTCCCGTACCCGAGTCGGCGTGAAAGTGAATGCATCATACAGCATGTTCTCTGTGGAAAGGTTTTGTTAACTTGGTTCCGCTAAGAATCTATTACGAAGTGTACCATATGCGGAAGTCCTTCATATTCATTTATTTTTCTGAGTATCTCGTTCGTATAAAACATACAGAGCTTGTGAAGTAAATGATGTATACATGAATGTGGTCCAATAAAATGTTTTCGAACCACTTACTGTTGTTTACCCCAAAATGCTCCACCAGCCAGAAGTCAATGCGGCGATTGTGTAACTTCAATGCTTTACAATAGAAAAAAGAACAAGAAATATACTTCTGCTTTGTGAAGTTCAAATATTGTTTGACACATTTTGCACGGACTCTAAAAAGTGTGTGAATATTAAAAAAAAACAGCGGCTTCGGTAGGCAAGGAGCTCCCGAGAGCCGTGCGAGGCAGGGAGGAAGAGAGAGAGAAGAGTACCGGAGAACCGGAGCAGAAATGCCGAAACCGAAACCGAAACTAACTTGACCGGAAACGGAATCAGATTTTGCTTAATACCGCCCGCTAGGAGCGCTACCTGTCACTGGTCTATCTGGGCCGCTGGGGCCTATGGCAGTGTCCGCTCTTTACCTTGTGTATATTACTCTATGGCCGTACCACGTTTTCCGGTTCGTCGCACGTGGAGAGGCATTTCGACGCGTTCAGTGAACGTAAAGTTCGTGCCCGCTGTCTTCGGTGCTGTGGAAGAAGTTACGAGACGGAAGAAACATCAGAAGCCAAGCTTTTAGTGCTCCAGGCCGGGCCACCGGGTCACTCTGGACCAGAGGCGACGTGTGTGCGCACGCTTTGAGGACACCTCCGCGCTTCGTCGCGCCAGACCTCGCCGATCGCGACCGGACCGCGAGTCCGAAAGGCTGCCGACCCATTGCAGTTTGGCTCGGCATCTGGATGCGCTGGTGTGCTTGGTGACAATACTTGGACAACTCGGATACCGCTTGCCCGCCGGAACTTCCCGATGCACTCACCACTGGATACTGTGCTTGTGCGTGCTGTGTGTGTGTTCCGTGCACCGTGTTTGGTGACGACACGCGCCTTGCATTGTCTGTTGCAGTGGGCGGCAGCGCTTCGCGAGTTTAGGTTCTTCTGCGCTCCCGTCGGTCTGCCGGCCGGCTTTCGCCCGGCGGCGACGTTCGTGCTGCGGGCGCACGGATACTGACGCGCCTATCGTTGCCCTGGATGGATACCCACTGACCTCGGCTTTGAATCTTTATATAGTGTGAAGCTGCCGATCCATTGCAGTTTGGCTCGGCATCTGGATGCGCTGGTGTGCTTGGTGACAATACTTCGACAACTCGGATACCGCTTGCGCGACGGAACTTCCCGATGCACTCAACACTGGATACTGTGCTTGTGCGTGCTGTGTGTGTGTTCCGTGCACCGTGCATGGTGACGACGCCTGGACGACCGTGTGCGCCGCCGGAATTACCACTGGACTCTACAAAATAATTCCGTGCTATGCCCTTAGCCGTTACAACCGAGAGATCGTCGTAATTTCAGACCCAGTCCGCCTGGGTCTGAAATCGCGACGATCTGTCGGTTGTAACGGCTAAGGGCATAGCACCAAATTCTTTGTAGAGTCCAGTGTTGAGCGCAGCGGAAATTCCGGCAGTGCACCGCCTGGGTCTAAAATTGGGGCTGGAAATGCGCGGTTTCAGGGTGGGTACGAACTGGTGCCCCAATTTTGGGTCTAGGCGGAACCGGCATTTTTCATTCCGGCCTGTGTCTGACATTTTCGTACGGGTCCCTTTTACCTGAAAAACGCAAATTTGGAAGGTACATTCCATCAAAGACCACCACATACGTAATTTGGGACATTCCATCAGTGGCAGTCAGACGTCATCTGATGGACCATCAGGGCACGTTCCACCAGGGCTGCTGACTGGCAGTCAGACGTCATCTGATGGACCATCAGGGCACGTTCCACCAGGGCTGCTGACTGGCAGTCAGTGTCCCAAATTACGTACCTTGATGGAATTTTTCATGAGGTACCATCATTAAATATGTGGCATTAACATTGGGACATGCCAATGAATTAGCTTGACTGCCAATAACGGCCTATTCAATGAATGAACTTGTATACCAATGATGGCATAGCCATTGAATTAGTGTGAAAGCCAAAATTGGCATAGCCAATGACATAGTGTGGATGCCAATGATGGCTGAAATATTGGTTTAACGATGGCCCAACAATGGTGCCAATGATGGCTGGAAAGTTGGTTGAACGATGGCCTTACATTGGTGCCAATGATGGCTGGAACATTGGTTGAACGATGGCCCAACGTTGGTGCCAATGATGGCTGGAACATTGGTTGAACGATGGCCCAACGTTGGTGCCAATGATGGCTGGAACATTGGTTGAACGATGGCCCAACGTTGGTGCCAATGGCTGGGCCAACATTGGAAGAAGTTGCGCTTGGCCAGAATGCCAATGTTGGACCAACCTCTGGAGCCAGTGTTTGCCATTGTTGGCCCAATGTAGGTCCAACATTGGTGTGTACGGCCTGGGACATCACATGTGACGCCACACGTAACGTCACGAGGTTAAAACTTTCCCGCTAAATTTGGCAGGAAAGTTTCCGCTAAATTTAACAAAGAAATTTCCCAGCTAAATTTAGCTGGAAAATGTTCTCGCTAAATTTAGTGAATAAATTTTCCGCCGAACTTAGCGGGAAAGTTTTACCTACGGGACGTCACACGTGACGTCACGTGTGAAGTCACATTCGTTTACGTGACGTCACATGAAACGTCACGAGGGTAAAATTTCCCCTTTAAAATTTAGCGGATAAAGTATCCCGTTAAGTTTAGAGGAATTTTTTACCTCTAAATTTAGCAGAACAAGTTTGCCCTCGTTATGCCACAGGTGACGTAACGCGTGACGTCATTATGGGAAACGTCCCATAACGCAACGCGTGGTTACGACGACGACGCTCAATGCGGGAACGGGCGCCTAAGAGCAGCGTTCTAAAAGGTGGTCTCAGAAGATTAAAGGGGTCATGAAACGCTTTTCCAACTTTTTCCTGTTTAGCTTTCCTCCTCAACTCATAAATCGCGCATTTCACCAAACAGTTCAAGAAGACGAAAAGAGGGGAGGCCCCTCTTGCTCGGAATCTGGTTTGTGTACCCGGACAGAGCCATTGTCCCCCTAGAAGATTAGCCCGTCGCACAAAATTCAGACAAAGTTGCTTTCCCCAACCCGTTCACCCCGTAGCTGACAGTGCTGTGGAAGCTACGTGCTCGTTGGGCCAGCCACACTTGCCACGTGATCACGCTCTTCCGCATACCCACGCGCAGAGAATGACGTCAGGTGATGAAAGGGAGGCGGCTGATTGGTCCGGCAAGCGCGTAGCTTCCACCACAATGTCAGCTTAGGGTGAAGGGAATAAGTGAGGTCCGGTTTCGTGTGACGTGCGTTTGGACCCGATGACGCGCTTTTGGGACCGCGGATGTATCACAGTGAAAAGGCAGAGAGCTTACGAAGGGGAGGAGGTACGAAATAGTCCGCTGTGTTTTCAAATTTTCGCACTGAAAGTCAGGCTTTTGACTTTCTACCTTTTTTTCTTTTGGCGCACTGAACGATGTGCTATTTGTAAAATCCCAATCTAAAATGATTTATCCCAACCCAACATTCGTTTCGTGGGCCCTTTAACGGCACTATTCGGTTCTCTGAACAACCACTTGCGCCCCGAAGAGACAATCTGGTTCGAGCAAGGTAATGTGCATAAATGTTGAAGACTAACTGCACTCGACCGTTACTAACCCAGTGGCTTGCGCGTGCAAATTCAGTCATTAGTCTCTAAGAAGGGTGCATCTGTATGCAGTAATGATTGGAGGTGGGTTAGTCGGTGGTGCAGAGTAAACATATAATTAAAACAGTGCAAACGAACACAAGGGCAAGTAGAAGAAGGGACACAGACACAGTGCTGACTCATGATTTACTTCTTTTTCGTCTTTTTAGAACAGATCAACATAAAAGGACAGCTTCTTGTCTTCTTATGTTGATGTGTTTTAAGAACACGAAAAAGAGAGTAAGTCATGTGTCAGCACTTTGTCTTTGTCCCCTCTTCTACTTGTCCTTGTGTTCGTTTGCGCTGTGTTAATTATATGTTAAAACAATCGCAAACGAACACGAGGACAAGAAAAGGCACAAAGACACAGTGCTCACTCACGACTTACTCTTTTTTTCGTCTTCTTAAAACACATCAACATAAGAAGACCCCTTCTTGTCTTCTTAATGCCGTTCACACTCTTGCGACCGAGTAAGACCGAGAGAGACCAGACCGGTTTTTAAGCCTTTTGCGACTCCTTAGGATCGGATGCGCTGCAGCGCAACTGGTCCTAAGAAATCGCAAGAGGCTTAAAAACCGGTCTGGTCTCACTCGGTCGTACTCGGTCGCAAGAGTGTGAACGGGCCTTTATGTTGAAGTGTTTTAAGATCGCGAAAAGGAGAGGAAGTCGTGAGTCAGCACTGTGTCCTTGTCCCTTCTTCTACTTGTCCTCGTGTTCGTTTGTGTTGTTTTAATTTTATGTTTACTATGCATCTGTATGCTTTAGTTCCCGAAGGCAAACAGAATGCTTGCCAAGAAGATAGCTAAATCGCTCGTAGTGGGGATCGACGCAACTCCGCGGCTAACTGTGTTAACCGATTTCGATCGAAAGTGGCGAATTTTTGAATATGTAACGATTGGTTGTGACAATAAATGACACAATGACCTTCCCGCGGTGTGTGAATTAGATTGATAATTTGATTTTAGTAAGTCAAAATACATCATTTGTCACAAGCTAGTCGCCCTGTTTCTTCCCCCACAACGAGTACAAACGGAATGCCCATTACGGCATTGCGGGAAGAATTTTCCCAATAACGGGCTGCGTCGTCTCTCTCGTCCGTCGGAATGGTAGCAATTTTGCCCTCTCGAAAATCTATTGCGAGATCCGGTTTAGAATCGTTGTGCAGGAGCTCTGCGCTTGATCTGTTTTAAACACACAAGTCAGGGGAACTCGATAAAGGTATATCGAAGTACTTCGATCACTTCACTACGTGTATTCATTCTATTTGCTTAAGAAAGATTTGTTTTTTTTTCGTTTGAGAGCGTTTTTGAGCTGACAAATTACGCGCCACACTTTATTCCTTTTTGGCGCCATGGGTTCTGATTTCGTTATGTGGCGCAGATGACGTGATCTTCAATTGTAGGCGTTTATCTTATAAAAGCGAGTGAAACGCCAATTTTTAGGAGATTTTATTTTTGTTTTGCAGAAAATTGCAGGTGCCGCTTAATCATAACAGATATTTTTAGTCGACTTTACATTGGACTTTCGCTTTGCTAGAGGGAGCTAGTGCCGTCACTTTGAGATTGAGCACGCGCCCGCTGGGTTTGTATTCCACAGCATACGGTATACTAAAAGTCTTCTATATTGCGCTGGTCGGCTGCCAATAGATCGCATGTTTTATATTAACCATTGCAGCATCTACGCAGTCTACTTGTTATTTTAATATTAGCATGTTATATATAATACGATTGTTTGGCGATTAGGTGCTTCACACTTTGTTACCAATAATTCAAATTTCCCGCGAACAAGCAAGAAGCTGTCGGGGACCGTATAGGAAAGGTGCTTCGACCACGACCGGGTTGCACAGATGTCGCAGTGCCCAAAATCATCGTCGACGCAAGTGCAGCTTTCGGAATTCTGTCTTACCGTTTGATATTGCCTCTAAAAAATTCGACCTCGGTCATATTGGAATGTGGTGTATACTTACCAGGCAACAAAGGAACATTCGATGCGAACTGCAATGTCCTCTTTCTGCGATTGCAGCACACTGGCAACCAGCATATTTGTGCGAAGCATGTTCCTTCCATTGGGGCTCAATTTGCGCGGTACAACCTTTAGTCCACGCAGACCAAAGGCCCAGGTTCAAAATTTAGTGGCTCGGGACCGAATGTAAAGGGCATACTTGTAGTTTCAGGGGTCTAAATGCAAGAGTGCGACATTTAGCCCCAAGGGTCCAAATGATCTGGTGCGACATTAATAGTCCCCTGAGTCTAAATGGAAGGGCGCAACATTTGGTCCCAGGAATCTAAATGTACGGAAGAAATATTTAGTCCCAGTGGTCTGAATGCAAGGGGAAAGGTTAGCCCCGGGGTTTAATTTTCAGGGACAAGCAAGAAGGGCGTCAAAGTTGCTTCACTCCCTGTTCATCCCCTAGGGGTCTAAATGAAGGTGGCAGCGCGTTTGGTTGGCTGGAGGGACTAAATACCACTGCCCTTTTTCTTAGAGTATACTAACGCACTCAATCAAAATATTATTAGGCACAAGTCAGGCCCCTAGGGTTGCCGGTTTTATACCAATTTAGGTGTCTCTCCGGAGTGAGGTCTGGAGTCCTTGATCAAAATCATGGTCGCTTCAGTAAATATTATTTATTAAGATTTAGAAAAAAAAGTACATTAAAGAGATCAGTCATGTGAACTGTACCTCCCAAATAACAACAACGAATTCTGCAAATTCTAGCTAACTGGAAAATATAGAAAATTTAGGGAAACAAAACCGCATAAGAAAACACGTATAAGATCGTGTATTCATTGCCACCATTAGGTTTCGCTTTCGATAAATAATTATACGAATGGTTCGTCAGTTAAATGCTTAAAAACTTGTGTCTATCAGGCCATGTAGGCCACAAAGCGGAGCATGTGCAGCTGGAATATTTTTCAACTACCCAATTATTAATGAGCACGCTCGTTGCGCAACAATAGCGAGCAAGCGCGTTTGCGTGTAAAGAAGAATCTGGCTAGAAAACTATAGCTGATTTTGTGCTGACATATACAAAAAAAATTGTTTCTATAATTTTTTTAAACATTTTCCTACATAATAGACACAACAGGTTTGCTTTTATTGCAAACATGCTTTAACCTCTCCAGAAAAAAATCATTTTACCTAAACAAAGGAAGCGGTGAACAGGAAAGGCATGGGCTGTTTCCTTCGAGGCGCACCCGTCACGGGTTGCAGTCGTGTCACGCGAAGCGAGTTCCGTGTTCCGCACCCTGATGAGGTGCTTTTAGTCAAACCGTGTCAGCGCTACCGGTAAACGCCGCTCCAGCGGCTGACCGCTTTCAAGGCCATCGCCGGGAAACACGATGAGTGGCCTCCGCGGTGCCGCGACAGGAATGTGGGCTGGACAATTTGCGATATGCGACCACACCTGTTTACGACAGAATTCAGTTATTCCGATCTCACACCAATAAAAAGGACTCCCGTTTCCAGGACGTAGCACAATCTTCTCTCGAGAGAGTCACTCGAAGCATCTCCGCCCACAGACAGCATGAACACCTTCGTGAGTAGGCAGTTTGCGCGCTGCGATTTCTGGGATTAAAAAAATAAATAATATGCAGCCAACGAACACTCTGATTAGTGCGGAAAGCAATGTTTTATGTGTAACGCAGTACAACTTTAAAAAAAAAAGTCTGTTACAAAAAGAAACGTAAATTCGCTTGAAAATTTTTATTTTTATTATATTTTATTTTATTTTAATCTGCCTAATTTTATGAATAATTTTGTGGCACGTCTGCGAGACCATCTATGGAGAGGAACTGTACTGCTGTTCCCTGCCAGATATTCCACTCGTTTTCGGCTTCAGTCCGGTTATTACCTGTTTGTGAACTAAAAATAGTTAATTAGAATTATGATGATACATGCTCCTCGTCATAAATGCAGTGCCTTCGCCTCCTCGCAAGTCTATGTTGGTAACCTGCGATTAATAGATGATATAAACTAACAGCAATAGCTAAGCCCTGTGATGCTGATCGAGGTCTGAACGCATTTCTTAACTCCGCACCACCAAGCCGTGGTCGTTCTTGGCAGATAAGTCGCGGGGGCTAAGTTTCGGTATGCGCTCCAAACATTGCGCTCAAATTTGGCATCCACATATTTCTACGTATTACGTCAAACTAAAGCATGCTTCAATGCGGTCCTTGCAGACCGCCCTCGTGCCCTGCCTCGTCCTGCTGGCCGCGTGCTGCCAGGCGGGCTACGTAGCACCTTATGCTTACCACGCGGCCGCCGTCCACTTTCCCGTGGCCACCACGGTGGTGCGTCAGCCGGTGGTGGAGCACCACAGCGAGGTTGCCTATGTGCCACCCCACGCCCATGGTTACACCATCAGCCAGCAGAAGCTCGTCCACCCTAAGACCACCGTCACCAAACACGACCCATTCTTCGGGTGAGTTCCCTTCGCTCCCATGGGAAACCGGGTTTGCATCAGAATAAGTGGTTTTGGAATATTTACTCCATAGGGTAATAAATTAGACTTTAATTTCAAATAACATTGTGACCTGCCATACCATTTTTATTCGTGAAATTAGTATAGTAAAAAAAGCAGCATTTACATGGCGCAATATTGGCGTCTTGCAAAGTTATTGAACAGCAGACAGCAGAAGAGCGCTGCTGCGCAAACCTACGCTGGTCAAAGGCTGCATCGAGTGCTCTATTCACTCATTGTCGAACTTGCAAAGCCGAAACGAAAGACGGTTATATCCGGAATGCAGTAATTGATATATCAATATTATTGCAGCATTAGCCAGATTAGAGCTTCAAGAATATTAAACTAGCCTAATTCCAGACGTCCGATATAAAAGCGCATGATTATGAGAGTATGTTTCTAAACGAAGACTGTTTAATTTCGAAGACTTACGCATTTAAATGGATTTTTCTATCCGCAGCACCTACCACCAGTCCGAGGTGCACCACGCTCCAGTTGTGACCGGCTCTCATAGTTCTGTGCACCAGAGCAGAGGTGGACACTTCGTGCACCGTCCGGTCGGCACCGTCGTCTACTAGGAATTCCCTGTACAGCCGACATAACCCTTTTCATACCATGCCCGTTCACTTTTGTAGGATAATAAATGCAACTCAATTTTGGAGTGTACGAGAAACCTACCAGTCAACCATGTTCTTCTTGAGAAGCCACTGCGTTCGTCGGTTATGAAACAAAACGATGGAAGTCGCTATTAACTCAGGAAAATTTGAAGATAGTACATCGACTTATATTTTCAGAAATTCATTATAGTAAGAACCACTTTCAACAAACCCGAAGTTCTTGTTACTTATTTAGAAAGCGAGTGACATCACAGTTGCAGCCATAAATTCCACTTGCAGCCATAAGTTCCAGGAAAAGCATTTATGAGAGATCACTAAAACAATATTTATCGATCCAAAACAACTAGAATCAAAAGGAATTTTAGTTGTGGAGTATGAGGAGCAGTATCTATAAAGCAACTAAAATTTAAGGGACAGTACATATAAAACATTTTACTGTAAAATGCGCTATCAAGGAAGCACAAACTTAATATCGAAGACGCTACCTCTGAAACACAGTTCAGAAAAACTATATATCGAGAAGAATTTCGAAACTTTGTCAGCCCCCCCTCCCATATATCCTTTAAGCAACTAATTCCACTCCTTTAAGCGTTCCAGATAAAATAACAATCAACGTGTGAGAGAAGAAGGGACATGTCTTGCTAGGAAGGTCCGATCCACTCATTAAATGTAACGTTTTCCTAGGAGCCTATTCCCCTTCAATATTTTTTTCACTATCATCAATAATATCTAAAACCATTCACCGAAAAGAACTGTTGGGTTCACTCTATTATTCCTATTGCTTTGCGTATTCAACGCACGTGCGAAAAGCAGTTAGTTGAATTTAGGCTTGAGTCTATCAAAAGTGTCGTGAAATAAAATTAAGCATGTGTATAGCCTCCAGGTTTTTCGTTTCGACATTACCCTTCCATCTAAAATCACGAGAAAAAACATCGAACTAAGTTACATTTGAGAAAACCCTATCTCTTGTATTATACTGTAAAGTCAGAAGGAATTCGCCTGTTGTTCTGAGTAAACCTGTGATGCTTGCGGAAAACCTTTCTTCATTTAAATTTGTGAAATATTTACCGCTTTGAAATCAGTAATTAATCTATTAATAATACGGTCATCTTAAGAACGTCTTATGTTTGATCGTATGTGCGATTATTCACATCGTTTATTTAAACCAGGACGAGAAAATAGGCGAGAACCAACCCTTGTTCCCTGGGGAACAACAGAAGTGAAACACACATGATCAGCAATTCTTATTTATACAACACATAGCTTTCGCTCGTTGAGGCAATTTCTCAGCTAAGCCAAAATGGTGCTGCCAAGTGACGGTGAGCTAAGTTGATGAGATTACGAATTACGGTTGAAGAAAATAAATGCTTTACAGAACGCTAAAAAAAACGCTCTCTTATTCGCTCCAGTATAAATGGTTCGAGCAAGAAAGTGAAATCTGCGTCAATCACAGTTCTACAGAATGCGCAGACACAAACTCTGTGCTGATCACGAATAAAACAAATTATCGACGTTCAAGTTAGTGCGCATCACGTTTCATAAGGTTCTAGCAAATGCATGTTAAATATTAGGTTGATTCCATCTCACCCAGTTTTTAGCTCCACAATCCTGTATTGCACCCAACTTTTCCATTTTCCAATCAATGTAAGTGTTTGATTTCTCAAGGGTCTAGTAAACGGCGCCTGGAAGTATTTTACCAACTGTTCAGATAAGGTTTTGTACAAAATATAGTTGCATCTTGACGCACGTCTGAGCTAAGCCTTTTCGTTTCTTAGGTATGAAAACAAAAACATGATCACATTTGTTGAGACTTCAGCATAACGTAAATCCGTAGGCAAGTTATTCTACTTTGAATACATTTGGAAGCGATTTGTTGTCTTTCAAATACATGTTGCAGGACAGTAATCCATCATTAAGCCAAGGAAAAAAAAAAGCGCACCATTCTTAACTTTTGGACCAAATGTCATCACCGGTGGATCCCTACTGAGCGATCTAGCTTGCCTTAGCCTCGCCTTTAACTCGTCTTGCAGCGTCTCACAACAAGCGGGATGCTTGAATGCGGCGACGCCAAGACGAACAGGTCTGCCCGTCTGCGGCGAGTCTCGTACAGCTTCAGCATGTTTGCCGCTTGAGGCATCCCCTAACGAAGACGTCACCCACAGGCCTGGTATTCTAAGTGATGTTGGTTCGGTACTGTAACATAAATACCTTGGAATTGACACAGTTTCACTTGCTTAAATTACCAGCAAGGTACAAATTACTCGCAAAGTACTGGTAAGATGTATAAAAAAATGTGGACTTCGTTTTTCAGCTAGACGCTCTTCATTACATACCTTCTGTCTCAGATGGCCTCTACATCAACTTGCTTGTGCGAAAGACGAATCCTCAGAATCAAGTGTTCGCCGACTCAGGGTCAACGGACACGCGGCTCCTGGCAAGGCAGAGTATTAGTGAAAATCAAATCATCACTCAATCAATCAATCAATTAATTAATCAATCGATGAATGAATCAATCAATTAATCAATCAATCAATCAACCAATCGATTAATCAGTCAATTTTAATTTAGATCATCAGGCAGTGACATACTCTGCAAAGGGAAACATTCAAATTGTTTTGACTTGACAAGGCCTCTGCAGCCTCATAATTAGCATAGAGTAACAAAACAACAGCTACCAGGGATGACAAACAACGCATTTATATGGTAAACACTAATTGATTGTGATACTGCTACTTAATGCACGTTTTAAACCAAAATAAAGGTAACGTCTGGTGACTGAATCTATACAGGAAACAAAAATACGTAAAACTGATGTATTGAGGAAAGTCTCATCAAAAATTATTTTTTTATTAGTCAAACAAAGTTCTGAAATTTTATTAAGATTTAGTTTTTCAATGTTTGACAAAATATGCTTTGCTAAAATATATTTCACTCAAACTACATACTGCACCTTAGCCTTTCAAAACCCATAAGTCGGGCGAGTTCAATCGCATATTCAGCGTCTCTCTCTCTCTCTCTCTCTAGTTTCATGAGATGTGGATATTTTGCTCAAATTAAAAATACAAATAAAAACTTTGTAGCATAAGCTACACTGGCCGAGTTGAGCAGTTTCGCGTGGCTCCTGCAGAGCCGTGCTGCAGATGCCGCGAGGAGCAGTGACGTCACACATGTCAGTCCCGATGCTCGCGCCCGCCTCATGTGCACCCACTCGAGATCATGGCTCGTGCTGTCCGCTTGTTCTGGGCGGCAGCTTGGTTGCGTGATACATAACAACCGGCGCACAGCTTAACTCATCGGATCCCAGAAGTAGTCACATAATGCGTATACTGAGTGTGTGTCATTGAAGCAGGCAGTAAGCATGATAATCAAGCTACTCGTAGACAACCAGGAAAGTTAAGAATAACCAGCTGAAACCAGCTTACACTACGTATATCCTGGCATAGCCGAGCTAAGCCAATGTAATTTTTCATTACATCGAAGGCTGGGTCGTATATCGCGTGATTAAGAGTATACGCTTCTAAATTATGAATACATGTCAAATGCAGTTCATCAAATTCTGGTGGAGTATTCATGCCAAAATATGTTTTCGTGTTATGCGAACAGCATATTTTAAGTGTATGTAATCTGTTGAAGTATCACAAGGTTGTGGTACTTCACACCAAGCTACAGTGTTTGGAGTGGGGTTCTAAGAGAGCTCTGTATTTAAGCAACTTGATACGACAAGACAGTATAACTTTAAACAGACACAATTTACTAAGCACGTTTGAAACGTTTTTTTAGCTATAATAATAATGTAATTATTCAAGACATATGGCCATTAAACTAAACTCCAAGCGTGTTCACATTTTGAACGATTTCAATTTCGGAGGGGCGAAGAACAATACTTAAAGTGAAGCTAACTTTTCTATTCCTACGTCTAAAATGGACCGCCTTACTTTTGCACGTATTTATTTCTAACGACTTTACTTCACTGCATTCATATAGATCTGGTAATGTAGCGTTTATTTTCGATACACGTTTCTGTATATCAGTGCATGAAAAAATAAACAAGTGCCATCACCTTAAATAATGAAAGAATGGGCCATATTGATGTTAAGGATATCGTTTATATACAAGTTAAATATCCGAGGGCTTAAAATGTTACGTTGTGGTACTCAAGCTTTCATAGGTTAAACGGTAGAATTATGTTCACTTATTGCAACGCACTGCTGACGAAATTTCAGATATGAATTTATAATATGTAGTGCTCCGCCACGAATTCCAGAACATTCGAGCTTTTTTCATGAGAGTAGTATGATCTATACGGGTAAACGCCTTCTAAAAGTCAATAAAAGCACCTAGAATTAACTTTTTCTTGCTTTGAACGAATTGAAAATTAGTTTTTTTTTCGTTGTAATTATGCAAACTCCGTTGATTGACCTTTAGGAAAACTGAATTGAGACCCCGTAATTACTGAAACTTTTTGTGCACAAAATTGTTATTTTATTAGGAATAATTTTCCAATGCATTTTGAATACACAGGCAATATCGATATAGGTCCATAATTAGATAATTAGTTTTTGTTTGAGCCTTTATACAAAAACATAACTTTTGGAATCTGCATTCTTTTAGGAAAAAACATGGCTAGGCCATGAAGCCTTTATAGTATGTGTTAATACCAGTGCCAAAACATCTAAGACATAGCTGATTGGTTTCCGCTGGACATCGCATATATAACAGGAGTTGCTGTTTTTAAGAGAGCATCATGGACATTATTGCTTGTTTGTCTGTTGGATAGGAAAAATCACAGGAGGACGCTTAAAGGGACACTGCAAAGCATTTATTTTTTCTAAAGAGACATGTATATTTGAAAACAATTTACAACGAGAAATACATTTTTTCGAGCAATATTTATGCCGCTAGTTTCAATTTAGGTGCAGAATGTGGGCGGGGCCAACTAAGCCCCGCCCTCTGCTTACAAGGTGCTCACATCTCTCATTGTCTGGAGAGATGATTGACGCGTGAAAGATTGGTTGCAAATTTATATCCCGGCGTCGTCAGAGTATTTGAATAAAGTATTTTTGTTTGAGAAAGATATAATCTAGATAGAGTCATTAATGTTTTAAAAATGTCCCGAGATGGCCTTTCCGTTTCAGTTTCAAACGGTATCAAACATGGTTTCCGGCTCCTGCGGAGTGCTGAATGAGCGTATCTCCATAAGCTTGGCATTTTCATAAGTGCGGGTCGTTTTGAGTTGACAGCAGGTGTTTAAACCAAGATCTCATCAACCAACATAGTTTGCAGCAAACAACTGTCACAAGTGCGCGCCTTCGGAATCGCTGTGCAGATGCTTGGTTCCGTAACGGGACTGGCCTAAGCTTAACGTCCCATATTCACTATTTTGATCGATCTGTCCTGATGTCTTCCTTTGCGCGTGTTGATGCTGAATAAAGGTGTCGGTTTCCGTGGAAACGGTCCTGCTGCTTGGTGAATTGTGCAACCATCGAGGATGCGACCATGGTTTCAATGCCGAGAAGATACCTGCACAGGTAAAGCTCGCGAGCCATTTTACTTGAGGCAATGGGGCGGTCGGCTCGTATCAAGCTAGTCCAGGCAAGTTCCAGCCATTGGGCCGCGAAAGGCAAGCTTTCAAGTTTTGCACTGCTCCTGGATCTACAAAAGCGAATATTCATACGTCGCGTTTTAATTGGACATCATGACGCTTTTTCACCTTGCTCATGAATGCCACACTGTTAGCGAAAATCTACACCTCAGGACGTGTAAACCGTTGTCCCAGGGCGGACACCTACCGTCGTTCGACGCGCTGGACGGACGCTATGGTAACTGCAGTGTATTGTATGGAATATGTGCGTTTCGAAATCATGCGTTTAGATGGCGTTCCACCGTACTCTATAGAATGCATCAGTTTTAAAACGAATATTTGGATGGCATTTTGAAAGACGTGAGGCGGACCGAAGTGAGTTAGGCGGGGAACTCCCCTCCCCGGGAGTTCCACAACCGAGGTAATCAATAGTAGCGTCGGTGAAGCCCTAACTCCAAGTGGTGTTACGACGTGGCACTGTGACGCCGTCCTGGTGCCATAGTGTCATCGCGCCGCCACGTCCCTGTGCGCATCGCCGATGGCGTTACCTGAACACTGCGACGTTCACCAGTTGGAGTTATAATCTATGCCTTGGGATGACGTCCCAGTGTCACGTGAAAATCTGACGTCTACCAGGCTACATCCGTGGATTCAGAAACCCAAACTGCTGCGTCCTATATATTCTGTACATTCGAAATACCATGATCTAGCAGTATAACATTATTTGAAACGGCTTTTACGCTCACCTTTTTACACATGCTTTAAACTCGAGTGTACCCGAAATTCGAGCGCGATTATCATTTTTACGATTTTGCTTTCATTTTATAGACGTCGTTGTTTGCTACGAAAAGACACAAAACTAAATCGCAAGTGCATAAGGAGTAGTGAGTGAATATAATACGTGATGTTTTTCTCCATATTCATAGATAATGTTTCTCTCCACGATATTCAAGTATGTTTGACAAAAACAGAAACTACGTTTTTTTCGCTTTTTTACCTGTTTTCCCCTAATTTTTTAGCGTTGTTTTGTGTTTAGTAATGCATCACCAACTCAGCCCAAGTTATCGATCTTATTCGTTTACTTGTGTTTTTGTGCTGCAGTATATTTGTGAGATGACTTCCATTACCCCATATAACAATACAATACAAAGAAAAACCTTTAGTACATTTTCCTACATTGAAAAAGTAGTGCTCACATAGACGAAGAAGGCTTGCACGTGAGGTGCAAAATTTGGGGTGAAGAAAAATCTAAATCTAACCCGAATACATTTTTGGGCGCTCAACAAAAAATTTTCTAGTTTTTTATAATTATTTTTTCGCTGTTCTGAGTTATTTTGAATCTTCAATTTTTCTTCCTTTTTAATACTTCTTAAACCTTTTATGTTATCAGAAATTTTAGTAGACATATTCTCAGGCTAGTTTTAAGTATGACGAATTCCCCGCGTCACATATACATTTTTCCTCCTTAGCATCAAATAACATGCCTCGATTTTGATACGTGTTTTTTCGTAACTTTCGCTGAAAGGTTCGACTGAGTTGAGCGTGTTTCTTTGCAGTGTAGAGCATATCGCAATTGAAGAGTAAGAAAATCTATAATGAATGTTGAGAAAACGTTTGCATATGGGAAAATTAACGAAAGTGGCGAACGTCCCTCAA
>JAZHYW010028053.1:0-45055 GCA_037355805.1 Ixodes ricinus | reverse complement strand
TTAAGCGTAAACCTTTCGGTGGACATCCATCTCGTTAGGAATGACAATGAATGAAAGGAAACTCTAGCCAAAAATTGATAAGGAGCTCCGACGTTTCAAGGCCAGTTTGGCCCCTTGATCACGGGTGACTGTTCTTGTCCTTGTCGTCGTCTTGCGAATTGCCCGGTGTTACACATTTTATGGCATTGCCTATTTCACCATCGATTGCGCCGGTCTAGCTTCCCTGAACTTTTTAGGGTTATCTTCCCTTTCATCCTATGTTTTTACCTAGTGACTGTCCTTTAGTGCCTGTTCACCGTGTTCTCGACTACCTAAAGAAAACTCTCTACCTGCACCAGTTGTAATTTTTTATACGGTTTTGTTTAATGCAAGCTAAACAACATTGAATTGGCGCAATATGGCCTGCGTTGTCAATGCGCCACTAAAACCTTAATCATCATCATCATCACCCGAGGGTACACCTAGATCTGATTAGCGGTCAGCGAGGGGTAGTGGTCGTCATGATGCTTTACGTAACGTGTCCGTCCTCTTTACTAATATACGAAGCTTAATAAAAAAGCGTGACGAATTATGTCCTTTGATCGATACTTGTGATGCTGGCATCGTTGTGTTGACCGAGATATGGCTTTCGGCAAAGATAAGGGACACAGAGCTATTTCTTGGTCAAAAACACTTTAATACATATCGACACGATAGGGAGCAACGAAGCGGCGGTGGCGTGTTAATCGGCGTTAGGGACTGCATCTCTTCATTTATCGTAGATATTAACAGTCCTCTTGGAATAATTTTTGTTTGTGTTACCATTCAGCATCAAAGGCTAATTCTAGGATGCTGTTATCGCCCACCTCCATGTTCAGCTGACTTCGCTGATAAACTGCATGATGTGTTAAATACAGTTGTAACACGTTTTCCTAATACACCACTACTGTTATTAGGTGATTTTAACTACCCAAACATTGTGTGGGGCTCGGGTTGTCCTTACCCCGATCTTTTTTCGCTTGAGTGTGCCAACTTTTTGGGTGTTGTATCCGAATTCCATTTGTCTCAGTTAGTCGACATGCCAACAAGAATAACGGCTGCTACGTCAAACATTTTAGATCTTATTTTAACTACTGTACCTAGTCTGATTGGTCCAATTTCTTATCTTCCTGGCCTTAGTGATCATTCATTGCTACATTTTTCACTGACTATTCCTTCGAGTTGTGCCAGTAATCAGAAAAAGGTGATTCGCGACTACAGCAAAGTGAATTTTGATGCTATTAACGGTGATTTGTGTACTTTTTAGACCTATATTTTGCAAAGTTTTCGGAGCGCTCTGTTGAGACCAACTGGACACTCTTTAAAGAAATGATTAGCACACTTACTGAAAAGTACATTCCTTTGAAAACTATCATTGTTAATGCTAGTGCACCTTGGTTCAACAGAGTGCTCCTCAGACTTTCTAACAAAAAGAAACGCCTATTCAGAGCCGCAAAAGGTACACTCTGTCCAGTTCGCTGGCAGAAATACGATGATGCTGCTGAACGTTATAAGAATGCGATTAGAGATGCGAAGTTCAAGTTTTTTAACCAGGTCTTACCATCTATGCTCCAAAATAATCCTCGGCAATTTTGGCATGTTATGAGCTGTCGCGATAGGCCATCTGTGATTTCACTTAAAACAGCAGACAACGCTCAGATTGACGAATCTCATTGTGCCTCAATTTTTAACGAAGTGTTCATTAAGTCTTTTTCTAACCCTTTCAGCAACACTGATCCGACGTATCGTGTAAACACTCTCTCATTCATGGATCATGTCATCATTAATCCCGATGGCGTTTCAAAAATTATAAATGACCTTAAGTTATCTTCAGCTACAGGCACAGATGAAATCAACTCTAAGTTCCTCAAAGCAACTAATCAGTACTCCTCTCTTATACTTGCGAAGATATTTCAACAGTCACTCGACACCGGATTTTTACCTCATGACTGGAAAACTGGAAAAGTTATTCCTCTGCACAAGGCTGGTGACAAGCACTCCCCTTTCAATTACAGGCCTATCTCACTAACTAGCATTCCATGTAAAGTCTTCGAGCACATCATATACACGCAACTCGTTAATTTTCTTGAATCCAACTCATTCTTCTCCTCAGCTCAACATGGGTTTAGAAAAATGTTTTCTTGTGAAACACAGCTACTCTGCATTACTAATGATTTTCATGTTGCTCTCGACCAGGGATCTCAGGTGGACTGCATTTTTCTTGATTTTTCGAAAGCGTTCGATAAGGTATCACATAAACTTCTACTCCGAAAATTAAGCAAACTTAACATTGACCCTAACGTATTTCATTGGCTGGTAGCATTCTTAACGGATCGTTCGCAATTTGTAACCTGCAATGGTGTTAACTCTGCCCCCACAACTGTCTCTTCTGGAGTACCACAAGGGTCAGTCCTAGGTCCGTTACTTTTTCTCATTTACATTAACGATCTGCCCAGTGTTGTCTCTTCCTCGATAAGATTATTTGCCGACGACTGCGCTGTCTACCGAATAATATCCTAGTGACTCCGATTCCCAACAATTGCAGCATGATTTGGATTCTATCTTTCAATGGTGCGAGCTTTGGTCAATGGAACTCAACATTAAAAAATGTAAGCTAATGCGCATAACCCGTAAAGCTACCTTTACTGCTACTTATAATCTTAATAACACACCATTAGAACTTGTAGACTCTTACAAATATCTGGGTGTGATACTTAGCTCCGATCTTTCCTGGAACCTGCATGTAACTTACGTGATTAATAACGCTAACCGCATGCTTGGTTATCTTAAACGTAACTTTTTCCTGGCCCCTTCTTCGTTAAAACTATTTCTTTATAAGACATTAGTACGCTCTAAGCTTGAATATGCAGCCTCCATCTGGGATCCCGGTACTACCTACCTTACTGACTCAATCGAATCCGTTCAGAATAAATCCGCACGTTTTATTTTGGCTAATTATAACCGGACCGCAAGCGTGACATCAATGAAGGACATTTTACTTCTACCCAGCCTCGCACATCGCCGCAGAATTACTAGCATTTGTCTTTTTCACAAAATATTCCACCACAACCCGGTTCTCAGAAATCAGCTATTCACCCCACCATCATTTCTTTCAGCTCGTCTAGATCACCAGCACAAAGTAGGCCGTTCCATCTTGCCGCTACAATAAATATTTTAACTCATTTATTCCGAGAGTCACAAAAGAATGGAATCAGTTACCTTCATCACTTGCATCAATTGTTTGATTGTGCTCTGTTTCGTACAAGTGTTAGTAACCATGTTTTCCCCATTATCTAAGTTTTGTTCTACTGTTGTTTCATGTTGTTTCTTTTCTTTATTTCTACCACTCCCCTCTGTAATGCGCCTGGCCCTGAGGGGTAAAATAAATAAATAAATAAATATTGTAAGAGTGCTGCCAATTTTGTTCTAGCGCGGGCTGCGAAACACATGGCCCATAAATTGCACATGGTTTTTCTGCGGCCTGCAGTGTGTCTGAAATTTTCAGGCACTTGCCCCTTATGCATCCGGCATAATAGCTGAAACTAGGTTGATTCAGGTTGAAGATATGCTTGGTTCTTTGAACTTCATATAAACTTTTTCTGGTAGTTTACAGCCGTGTGCCAGCACATGGTGTACATGTGCAGTTTCATTATATTAAAGTGATGAAAAATTTAAGTCATGATTGTATTCTATATATTCATTACTTAGGACGGACTCATTAATGACTGTCTAGTCTAGGCTACCTGAGAGAGTCGGAATGTGAGCAAGCAAACGCCCACTGCCACATGCAAATTTATTGGCTAACGTCCCCACGCCATCATCAAACAAGCTGAGGGGGGGGGGTACAACCTTGTTTCTAAGATAGAGTCTGTCAATACTCGGATTGATACTCTTTAGACTTCATTAGCAGTTTCAAAATAGAATACATTTTAAGAACATCGGAGGAGGAGATCACATAGTGGGGGGGCACTGTAATCCATAAAGCTAAAAGATTCTTGCACAGTCTGATTCACCAACATTACCCCGCAGGGGGCACCTGTGAAAGCAGGTGTTTGGTGAGTGGCGTCACCAGGGCATCCGGGTGGTTGAGCCGAGCCCGGGGTAGGTTTGGACCCTTTGGGGCCCTCCGGGTGAGGCAATACACCACTTTGGCCCCCGCTTCTCATAGACGGGAGTCCTGGTAAGGCCCGGCCAGGATGATTCATTCTAGTCGCCACTTACTATCCCTTCCTTTCTTTCACCCTTGTCTTCTTTTCACTCTTCTCATTTCTCTTTTTTCCTTTTTCAACTCCTTTGGCGGCAAGGGCTAATCTTCGGTGGTTACAAACTCCTTGTCCAGAACCACACTAACGTCTAAAGCAAAGCCCTTTTGTTATGGTGCGTTACCTATTCCCGCTTTGGGCTCCGCGGTGGGCGGCACACGACAGGTTCTAAAGACTTTCCGCGTCTCATGGCTGCCCCCTCCTCCAAATTGAACATGGCGCATGCCCCTAAAAGGAGTTGCTCCGTGCTTACTTTTGAAAAAGCATCTGAACCGCCAAAGTTTCCAAGATTTTTTGTCATTCAAGCCCTAGATCAAGAAAAGCCACTGGCTAAGCTCTTGCCTTTCCTCGTGTCAAAATGCCTTGAGACCATCATTGGCAAAGCTTTCAAGCTAGCGAAGAAGCTTTCTGGTAACCTTCTTGTCTAGGTTGAAACAGAAGTTCAAAGCAGAACGCTTCTAAAACAGACATGTCTAGGCGAGCACCAGACAAAAGTCGGCCCACATCGACACTGAATAGTGTTCGAGGTGTTATCTCTGAGGCTAATCTGATAGATTGCACTGAGGATGATGTCGAAGAATGTCTGTCTGTCACAATCAGGTCTCCTGTGGTCAGCCGATATGTCGCAGTCCTTCACCACCTCCCTGTCAGTAGTGGAGCCAAGGTAGCATCCGCTCGTGTAGAATACCGCCGCGTTTGGGGCGACTGCTACAAGAACTTAACTGTGTTTCTAGGCTTATAATTCGAAAAGGTGACACTTTGAGAGGCAATACTGGCCCTTGGAGTTTCGATTTCAACCTCTAAGCACTCGATGCTTGCCCGATAGCTGGGAAAGTTCTCAAGGACTTTGGCATCCCTGATGCTGAGTATGAGCCTCTGGGAGACTTCTTTTCCATAATGCCCTCAAACAATACTTCATAGAGGACGTGCAGATATGTAATAAAGACATTCTGCACAGTCGTGCGGCTGACACCGAACCGGACGGCGATGTCATCATCCGGAACCCCAAGCTTCCACCTGGTTAAGCATAGCAGCAGCTGATTGGCATGTGTCAGCCTAAACAGGTTTGTGCCGCTGTGGTAGTTCAGCTCAAAACCGTCAATTAGGATAATGAGCGCTGTAAAACTCGATGGTGGAATGCCAGTGTACATTTGTAGTATCCTACCATTTAGATTCTCTACAGAAAGCACTCTGACCTCCATTGTTCTCATCCTTGCAGTGAGCTGCAGAATATGAGATGCCATGTCACCTGAAAAATAATACAGGATCATTAAACACATTGTTTTATTATATTTTTGTGGCACAAGCAAACTGGCAGTGTGTGTGAGCCTGCTCGCAACTGTACAGGTTTTCACCTGAATAGTTATAGTTAAAAGGCTTGGTTCTTCATGAAGCGTTATTAATTTAACTCTTTATGAAATTAATATACTTCAAGCATGTTAAATATTACATATTTATTTTATATTGATAAACCCAATTCATATTGAAAAGGCAACTTTTTTTAATGGCGAAAGCCAAGTTTTGTCGAAAATACCTTATACAGCATATGAACTATTGTCAGCGACATGTTAAAAATGCAGTACAAGCTCTGCCTCCACCACATGCTCATTGCCTTCAGCCAAGCTTTGGTTACGCGTGCGACAGAGTTATGAAAGGAAAAAACTCGCACTGGATGCCGAGCATCTATTGCATAATTAACCTGTCTCTGACCAGGTGGCTTTTTAGTTTGGAATAAAGTACCATCACAAGATTTAATTTTATGGCTGGCTGGCATACCCGCACGGATGTCCTCAACTTCTTTTACAATGTCATTGGTAGCGGAACACACTGGCCCACAGTCAGCTCTTACTTGCTCGGAGCTTGAAGGTCATTGGCATTAATATAGGTATTCTATTTTAGTTCCAAGACGTCCTAAGTTGTAAACTTGAAAGAATCCAGAATTATAATGGGAATGAAGGTAAAGTTACGTCTTTTAGAAATACAACACAACCTACATGTTGAAAATAAGACAGGGTACTTTGTATCGACTCTAACCGATTTCTTCGATGTGCTCGACGTTTCGAAGCCGGCTCGGCTCCTTGATCACGGGTGACTATATGTGGGCCCAAAGGTAGCAACCCGTCGTTGTTTTCTTCTCTCTTAGCATTGATTTCTTCTTCTGTTTTTGCGCGTGGCGCATCGTAGCCCGTGTAAGTAGCTGCTTGGCAGCGTTCCGGTGGTTCGGTTCAGATTGTTGTTCGTATTTTGTATGTGCCAAGACTCTATTAAGAGTCGCTTTCTCCAGTTTCTTTCTCTATCGAGGATGGAACTGCTGTCAAAGCCGATGACGTGGCCGGTCTTCTGAGCATGTTCCGCCAGCGCGTTGCCTTGGATGTCATTCTTCTTTACGTCATACTTATGTCTGCGCAGACGTTCAGGAAAGTTCTTCGTTTCCCCCACATAAGAGGCGTCGCATTCAGCACAAGGAATTCGGTAAATCAGGCCTTGCGCCTTTTCTTTTGGGGGACGATCCTTCGGAAGAGGAAGAAAATGGCCTAAAGTCGAGACAGGTTGATGTGCAACTGCAACGCCGTACGGTCTCAGAACGCGGGCTAGGACCTCGCTCGTGCCATGGAGATACGGGACGCACATGCGGCTGGCAGTGCCTTTGTTTTTGGATGTAGAAGGTTGACAAAGTTTTTTGTATATCTTGTTAACGAATCTTGTGGGGTAGTTGTTTTTCCGAAGGTCTCGTTTTATTATATCGACTTCCATCTTAAGTGACTCCTTTATGAGGGGCGAGCCGGCTTCGAAACGTCGGGCACATCGAAGAAATCGGTTAGAGTCGATACAAAGTACCCTGTCTTATTACTTACCTAACCAGGCGGAGTTCCGCCGAAATGTTTACTTTTAAGACACGTTGAAAATAACAAGAACCTTTGCATAAATTGCATTAACATTATAACCGGAGGGTACATGCTCAAAAAAGTGTAACACATACTCAACATTTTAGGGGTAAAATGTTAATGTTTCTCCCAATGAGTAAACATACTGTTTATGAGGGGCACATGATGGTGTTTCAGTACTTATCCTTTGTGTAATTGACAGGAACTCAACTTTCTAATGGTATATATATATACATGAAAATAAAATATTTGCACCTGTCGGTGAGCTTTCCTGGTGGAGCCCCTGTGCGCTACAGAAGCAGTCAAGGCACTGCCCAAGAGGATCACACTGACATGCGTAGAAGCTGACCTCGATTTCTTCGGGAGCGGCTATAACGTGGATTTGGAAAGAAAACGCTATTAGTAGATATGTACACCAGTTACCCTTCAAAGTTATGAATGCTATTTCATACCTGCAGGGGCACCCTCTGCATAGCCTCCGAGATCTCGAGAGCGCGCGAACGCTTCTCCGGCCGTCCCATTCGTGCGGAGAAGGCGTAATTGAAAAAAAGAGAAGGAGGCGGCGTGTCTCCGCGGGGAGGCGCTCCGAACCCAGTCATCGACAGCATGGCGCGAGGCAAAAGAATTCAAGAAAAAGTCTTGTTACGTCGAGTTACTGCAATTTATACTTACAAATTTTTGTGTATTGTGGTAGAACGGTGAACAGCTACTCTGGGGACGTAGATAGACAAGGTGTGATGCTTATTTAATTATTTAATTCGAGATATTCATCTGGACATGTTGCGGCTTGCGCTACAAGCGCGTCTTTTGATATATTTGATTGCAATGTGTAGCACGTATAAACAAAAAAAAAAGCTCCGTATATAAAATAAAAATTATATTTTCCTATATAAAAATTTTCATGCTGCATTCTTTCTTTTAGTTTTGAACGTTGTTTGCGTTGCTTTCTGAGCCTCACGAGGTTTGATACCATAAGTGAAGTCCGTGTTGTCCTTCTTTTAATATTTATTACGCAATTTTTGCGGGTCATATTGCGGTGTTTGCTTCCACTAGAAGTACCTCTATGCCGGGGTCACACTGCTTCTATATTAATGCGAATAGCATTCTTTGGATACTTCACGCACTTTTCGTCTATGTATCTATCTGGCTATCTAACCTCTTACGCCGCGGGTCGATAAATAAATAAAAAAGACCGGCGCCGGCTGGGATTCGAACCGTTGACCCTTTGATCAACAGGCAGACGCGCTAACCACAGAGCTATGAAGGCAGTCATTCAACGCACTCTAAACGGTTGTTTATATCTTTACAATAGGACGCGCTTTACAGCGCTGTCACAGCTACCGGTGCGCGCGCGTTCCATGCACGAGGGCTCATTCCGCTATCGTGAGGCTGAGCACGGCCGCTAGCTCACCCTCTCCCGCGCTCGGGAGAGGGTGATGTAGCGGCCGTGCTCAGCCTCACGAGAGCGGAATGAGCCCTCGTGCATGGAACGCGCGCGCACCGGTAGCTGTGACAGCGCTGTAAAGCGCGTCCTATGGTAAAGATATAAACAACCGTTTAGAGTACCGTTGGTTGAGACTAGCTGAGACGCCAGAAAGTCTGGTCGGTACCATTTTGAGTGTTTGTGCGTATGGCGCGTGCTTTGCTCGCCTTCCTAAGTGACACAAACGCACGTGCTGGGCTGCGGAGATCGTGCGCAGGGCTGTGAAAGTGTCAACAAATTTAGAATCGCCTCAAGAGTGGGCTGGCGTATCTAGAGTGTGCCGGCCACCTGACGAACGCGCATAACTCCGCACCGTTTGATGCTATTCGCATTAACGTAGATAATCATTCCCAAAGGATGGGTTCTGCTGATTTTTATACACAAGACAGTCTGCAGATATCAGTCACCACGATATCCGTGGTTCAAATGCTGCGTGCCAAGTGTTTCCATGAACTCGTTGCCTTGCGGCATTCGAAGCTCCGATCTCGTGGTGACTCGAGTTTGAATCTGTTTGCAGACTGTCTTTTGTATGATGTACAAGCAGCGTGACCCCAGCTTTGGGGAAAAACCTTTGGCGTGAGGTACAACCACCTCACAGTGATTTCGCCATTTTTTTATAAACTTCGTGATAATTGTAGGGACTGATTGAAAAGGTGGGGCGTTATCTTGTAAACGTCTAGTTTTTGGCACATGTAGCACAGACCACCGTATTTCGTTATGCACTTTCTGATGTAACTTAATTGATATGCAAACAAACAATGGGATCTCAAGAAAAAGAATTCTGGTTTATCCGCTGTTCATTTCCGACAGGCGGCCCGGCCCGACCCGAAGCTAATTTTCACTTGCCAGCTGCGCTTTATTTTAGCCCAGTATGAATAGCTCATAAATTGCGCGGCATGGCAGCTTGCTTGCAACTGCTACACATAGGTTGATTACGATACCCAATATTAAATACTGTAAGCATTTCTTTTGCTGCTATTTTTAGTACGACCAATCTGCAGGCCTAGGCAGCTTGTTAAGAAAAATCACCCGATCTTCCTTTTCTGCGAGCAAACACGCGCAGAAAGGACGGAAAAACAAAAATGACAAGCAGAAGTAAATAAAACCACATGTCACAGTTGGAAAGAAAGGGACACATCACGACGGGCTTGTACAAAAGACGACCAAAATTCTAAATTAGCCACTTTCGCTGCACACAATCGTAAAAAAACAGCAATGTCGTCGTCCGGTGATTGATTGATTGATTGAGTTTTATTGGCGTCAAAAGCATCTGAGGCTATAGAGCGCCAAAGTCTGTGACTATTTCATATATTGTTTCTAGAGAAGAAAGAGGGCTCTAGTGGCCAGTGATATATAAAAGGATGGACATGAATCTGTATATAAATAATGTGGATGAAAAATTTAAAAATTGCAAAGCAAGTTTAAAGTTGACGTAAAAGTCCAGTGCTTTCTAGGAATGCAAAAACATTTGTATGATTTATAAAAGGTTCATCTCCAAGCAAAAGAGCAAGGTGTAAAGGCATCTGTGCTGAATAAAACTGGGCGAAGTAGAATTGGCGGTATCTGTGATATGCGGGGCACTCAAGAAGGATATGCACTACAGTCAATGGTTCTGAACAGTGTTCGCATGCAGGTGGATCCTCTCGGCGAAGCAGATACCCATGTGTTAGATGTGTGTGGCCAATTCTTAACCGACAAAGGATTACCTCGAAAAAACGGTCCCTGTGACGGGCACTCGCCCACTCCTGCAGCATCGGCTTCACAACATGAAGTTTGTTGTTGGTTTCGCGGGACCATTCCTCTTGCCATTTACACTTGATACTTTTCTTTATGGTCGCTTTGTAATCTTGGTAGGGTATGTCGTGAATATCAACTTTCCTTGTAGCACATGTGGAAGCAGCACGATCAGCAGCTTCATTGCCGGGAATACCCACGTGACTAGGCACCCAGCAAAAGACTATCTGCAATTTGTTGTCCCTAGCTGCAGCAACCACTTTATGTTGTAGCTGAGTTATTAAAGGGTTTTTTGCTATCTCAAGGGATCTGAGTGCTTCAGCACTTAGTGAATCAGTGTAAACTACAGAGTATGGATGCCTATTTTTGATAATATAGTCTGTGGCCAATAGTAAACCATATAACTCGGCAGTCAAGATGGTTGCACTGGAATTAATCCTCCGCACACATTTAAGTGATGGTCCAATAACTGAACAGCCGACAGAGGAGTCGGTTTTTGTGCCGTCAGTATAAAAGCTGGTGTAGTCTTTATATGTATTTTGTAGCTCAAAGAATTCCTGTTTTAAGACTTCTGGTGGGGTATTTTTCTTAGTGTACTCAGTGAGTGACAAGTCTGTGATGAGCAGGCCATGCTCCCATGGTGCCACTGTTCCCAAAAGCTGAGCAACTGGTGGGTTTGTCTGAAGGCTAACCGAAACGGCTGCGGTCTTGTTTCGCAATGAAAAGGGAGGCTTAACAGCGGGCTTGCTTTGGAAGGTTCGTTCAAAACGTGTTCCCTCGACTAGTTCCCGGCAGGGATGTTGTACTACAGACCGTATTTTAAGGGAATACATTATACCTAGGACATCTCGCCTTTTCTCTAGTGACATTTCATTAGCTTCAGCATATAGGCTCAGCACAGGGGATGTACGAAATGCACCGGTGGCAAGTCGGATCCCTGCGTGATGGATTGGATCCAACATTTTTAGTGTTGATGCACTCGCTGATCCATACACCAAACATCCATAATCTAGGCGTGACCGCACAATCGACCTATAGATTCTTAAAAGGCACAGTCGATCGGAACCCCAAGTCATGTGGGAGAGAACTCTCAGAATATTAAGGGATTTATGGCATTTTTGTTTTAGCGTTTTGATATGCTGGCTGAAAGAGAGCTTGGAGTCAAATATAAGCCCTAGAAACTTATACTCCGTTTTTACCTGAACTGGTGCACTGTATATCGTCAACGAAGGCGTCGGCATCACACCACGTTTTCGTGAAAAACAAACACAAGCAGTCTTCTCCGTGGAGAACTTAAATCCGTTATTGTCAGCCCACCTTGTCACATTATTAATAGTCAGTTGAACACGCCGTTCGCAGATTGCAAGGTTACATGAGGAAACAGCAATCTGGAGGTCATCTACATACAGCGAATAGTGGACTGATGGTGGTATGACACGTGCAATAGAATTGATTTTTATAGCAAACAGAGTAGCACTTAGAACACCGCCCTGTGGAACACCGTTTTCCTGTACAAACCATCGTGAGTGTACAGACCCCAGCCTTACTCGGAAGGTGCGTCTACCTAAATAGCTCTCAATGGCATAGAACATGCGGCCCTTGATACCAATGTCAATCAAGTCCCTCAAAATTCCATACCGCCAGGCAGTATCGTATGCTTTCTCGAGATCGAAAAACACAGAGAGGCAGTACTGTCTATTGACAAAAGCCTCTCGAACAGTTGTCTCCAATCGAACCAATTGATCCTGCGTCGAGCGGGACGAGCGGAAACCGCACTGGTATTTATCCAGGATGCAATGCTTTTCCAGGTACTGCATCAGTCGTCTATTAATCATTTTTTCGAGAGTTTTGCACAAGCAGCTCGTCAATGCTATTGGCCTGTAACTGGTAGCAGCATCCGAGTTCTTTCCTGGTTTAAGTAGAGGGATAATTGTAGCCGTTCTCCATGCTGATGGAAACCATCCCTCCTCCCATATTCTGTTGAAAAGGTATAAAACCAGATCAAGTGTAGACGGGTGAAGATGGTTCAACATGAAGTAGTGGATACCGTCAGGACCAGTTGCCGAGGGTTTGACGCTATGAAGGACAATCTTTAGTTCAATAAGAGTGAAGGCTCTATTATACGGCTCCCGTGCACCACCAGGTGCCTTTATGGTCCTGGCTTCTTTCTGCTGTTTTATCCGAAGAAATGATGGTGAATAGTGCCTGGAACTTGAGACAAACTCGAAAAGTTCCCCGAGAATATCGGCCTGTTCCTCTAGACTTTCTGGACAGGTTCCGTTGCAGGATAACAGGGGGATGGTGAAAGCACTATAGGATCCATTGATTTTGTTAATTCGGTCCCAGACCTCTTTCGGGGATGTGTGGCTATTTATTGATGTCGCATACCCTTGGAAACTTTTTCTTTTCGATTGCCGGCGAATGTACCGTGCACGGGCCTTCATTTGCTTAAAGTGAAGACGATTGCTTGATGTCGGGTACCGTCGAAATATGCTCCATGCCTTGTTTTGTTTTTTTCGTGATTCTGAGCATTCTTCATTCCACCAAGGCTTGGGACGGCGTGGGAGGCGTCCCGAGGTCATGGGGATTGCCATTATGGCTGCCTGAAGGATACACTTTGTTAAGTATTCGTTCACTTCATCAATTGAAAGCTTGTCAAGAGATGTGCATTCAAGCAGTGAGAATTCGCTGAATTCTGACCAGTTTGCCTTCTCAAATTTCCAGCGGGGAGTTCGGCTGGGGAGGGTCACACCTGGGTTATTTCGTCTTAAAACAATCGGCATGTGGTCACTGCCTAAAGGATTATCTGTAACTTGCCATGAAAACAGTGAAAATAAAACAGGATCACTTATAGATAGGTCAATTGATGTAAATGAGTTTGTGGGTGCACTAAAATATGTAGGTTTCTTTTCGTTAAACAGACACAAATTTGTAGAAAAAATAAACCGTTCGACAATTGCTCCACGAGTATCGCGTCTAGTACTGCCCCATAAAGGATTGTGTGCATTAAAATCGCCAAGAATAATGAATGGATGGGGGAGTTGAGCAATGAGTGACTCAAGGTCTTCATACCTTAAATGAAAGTTTGGAGGAATGTAAAGTGAACAAAGGGTTATCAGGCGGTCTGACAGAATGCGAACAGCCACTGCTTCCAAGGCGGTCTGCACGGGGACTTCAACACATGCAGCTGATTTTTGCACTACTATGGCCACGCCGCCAGAAGAGTGAGACGAGTGATCTCTATCCTTGCGGAAAAAATGAAAGTGCCTAAAGACACTTGACTGACTGCCCTTCAGGTGAGTTTCCTGGAGACACACTGCCAGTGGACGATATTCCTCCAAAAGGGAGCAAACATCGTCATAATTACGCAGGAGACCTCGGCAGTTCCACTGAATAAGACTCATTGTCGGTAACAAGTTTGAAACTCAGGACCTCGAGTTCGTAGCCTTAGCGCATGAGCAGCTAAAGCTGTAATGCACCACTCACAAATTAAGGTTCTAAGAAAACCTCTAAAAACGAATTTAATAAAAAACGGAAGAGGACATGAATGGGTGGGGATGTCAACAGGAGGGCAGTTCCGACCAAACCTTCGGGGAAAAACAAATAAAGGTAGTGCCCCAGGCGAGGGAGTCGCCAATAGTCCTCTGGCTGATCCTTGTGGAGCTGCACCCTCCGACCTCCAAGGGGGTCGAGACTTTGGGCCAACGCCACTGGCGAGGGAGTCGCCGTTATTCCTCTGTCTCAACTGATCCCTAAGAGTGAGTGAGATAATGCAGATGAGCGACAAAGAACAGTGATGCTGTGAGGTGTATGAAGTGTTAATGAACATTTTTGGAAGAGTGTAAACAGCATCCACGGTCAAGCACTTGCTATGTGACAGCGTCTGGACCTGTCGCTTTAGGCTTTTTCTTTGGGTCCTCAACTTTTGACGATATTTTGGCACCCTTCGGGGCAGGTGGAGGCTCCGGCGGACTGCTGGAGACATCCATTGCCTCAAACTCGCGATGCGAAGAACATGAAGGGCGCCCCTCGAGGCACTGTGACTCTGTCGTCACAGTTTTCTCACGAGGACGTGCGGGCAGACGGCGCGGGGCCGTCGCCTTTGAGAATGCGGTCTGAGTTGAATCCCTCTGTTCTTGAGGGACTCCAGGTGAGATTTTGGGGGCTTGGGGTTTGCGCGGGGCAGAAAGGTCTAAAAGGCAGACCTGTGTCCCCACGGAAGCCGTTGTCGGTGCAGCCCCCTTGCTGACCGCAGCGGCGTAGGTGCCTCTCTGTAGGAATGAGAGGCGTTTTCGGGCTTCAAAGTAGGTCAGATTTTCTTTGGTTTTCAGTGTTAGTATTTCTTTTTCTTCTTTAAACTTTGGGCACGAGCGGGAGTATGCAGGGTGAGCACCTGAACAGTTCACGCATTTGGAGAAATCACTTGCACAGTTGTCGGTAGGGTGATCATTGCTTGAACTTTTTCCGCAGGTTGTCCGTCCCCTGCAAGTGGCTGCCCCATGTCCAAAACGCTGGCAGCTAAAGCAACGTCTCGGATTGGGGATAAACGGTCGAACCTTGCAGTTGAGATAGCCCGCCTTGACCGCCTGGGGGAGGGTCGTGGAGTTAAATGTAAGAACGAGGTGCTTCGAAGGCTTCTCCTGGTCATCTCGACGAAACGTTATACGCCTCACTGCAATCACACCCTGATTGCTGAGTCCTTCAAGGATCTCATCTTCAGTACTTTCCAACAGATCATCTTCGGAGATCACGCCCCGAATGGTGTTGAGAGACCGGTGTGGCGTTACTGTGGCTTTATGATCTGCTATACTAGTAAGTCCAAGGAGGGCTTTACTTTGTTGCTCTGTTTCAACCTCGACAAGGAGGTCTCCAGAGTGGAGCTTCTTTGCTTTGTAAGATTTTCCAACAGATGACTCCAGGGTTTTTGCAACAAGGAACGGGGAGAGCTTTCCAAGTGGTAGTTCGTATTCACAGTGCATTACTAAGAACTTTGGGAAGGCTTGAGTATTATCAGTAGTCTTAAGAGGAACGGTGGCTTCGGTGCGAACTCTTTTCAGAGATCGATCAGAAGAAAGTTTAGCTTTGGAACCCATAAAAAAATGGGAGACATTCGACATCTGCGGTGTGCCGCCCACCATGGAGCCCAACATGGGACAGGGTAACGGCACATAACAAAAATGGCTTTGCTGTGCACGTTACTCCAGTAGCACCTACCCAGATGTTATACCCAAGAATGGGTCTAGACTAGCGTCCTTCTCCACTCAAGGTTGGCCCTTGCCGCCAAGACGGTGAAAGGGGAATGGAAAGAAAAAAGAGAGAAGTATAAGTAAAAGTGGGAGTGAAAGAAGGGAGGGGATAGTAGAAGAGGAGGCGACTAGACTGAATCATCCTGGCCGGGCCTTACCAGGACACCCGTCTATGGGAAGCAGGGGCCAAAGTGGTGTATTGCCTCACCCGGGGGCCCCGAAGGGTCCAAACCTACCCCGGGCTCGGCTCAACCACCAGGATGCCCTTTTCCCCAGACACGGGAAAGCCACGCACAGCCAGACGTGGGCAGGCGAACCCGCATGGCTCGGGGTCCGTGGAGACGCCACTCTCCAAACACCTACTAACGCAGGTGCCCCCTGCGGGCGTCGTCCGGTGGTCTGTGAGAAATTGTTAAGGAAAATTACCCCTCAGGGGAACCTCTTCACCCCTATTGAGGATGCAAGCACTCGTGCATACAGATGCTTTACGCCGGCGAGGGTACGCATTGTATAGGCGTGTGTATGTGCGTGTTTGTGGTGAGAAGCGATTGTATGATGGCGGCGCTGCCGGGGAGAAAAGGAATGCCGCGCCGCTAGTCCTCTGGAAGAGCATTCGCTGCACACACTGAACCATACAAAAACATATACCCACACACACATGCTTCAGCATCTGTTTATCCCCCACTGGGGTTCCTCTTCCAACCCCCGAACACAATTCCAAAGAACAAGCCGTAAAAAAAAAAAGAAGTAATGGCCGGTTTGGCTTGCTTTCGCCCCTTTTGTAGACTTGAATGCAAGGCCCGTACCCGGCCCGGGCTTTTCATGAATGTAGACGTGAAGCCCAAGCCCGGCCCGAGTGCCGGGCCGGCCGTGGCCTGCGGTCTGGCCCGTACCAGTACAGATCTCTACCTACAACGCTGACGGCTCGCCCACTGTTATGACTCGGCAGATAGCGGCGCCTCGCGGCGAGCGACGGAGTTAGAGAAATTACAGTCTTCTGCTGCGGAGCGAGACGAATGGGACGGCCGCAGAAGCCTTTGCGCGCGCGCTTCAGGATCTCGGAGGCCATGCCCTCTGCATCACCTTCACTGAGAAAACATCCAAAGCACGTGCCCAATGAGTCTATACTTCGTTTCAACTTGGGTCCAGACGCAGCCGATGCTACAAGCACGAGCGTGTGGCCCTGAACAGTGCCTGTACTGCACGAGCACGCGTGATTGACAGGGACGCTGGAAGCCCGGAGCTCGCGCTTGTAGCATCGGCTGCGTCTGGACCCAAGCTGAAACGAAGTATAGTTCACACGCCGTGCACACTGCATGTGAATTGCACGTTGGTTCATCTCAAACGGATTAATACTCCAAATAATACCCATGAGATTTATGACTTACAAGTGCAGACCACAAACAACTTTGCATGCAACACTGAAGTACCTTGGTGGGCACCGAGTGAAGGGAATGTGTCACCGAAACCGCTGGCTCAATCCAGTGACGGAGAGGTGCGTGTAACTGGGCTCCGGTCAAATCTAGATGAAGGTTGAAGCAAAATGTTGGCTGTCAGCGAGTGGTTTGGAAGGATGTAACATTGACTGCATTTGCATGCAACACTGAAGTACTTTGGTGGGCACTGAATGAAAGGAATGTGTCACCGAAACCGCTGGCACAATCCTGTGACGGAGATGGCGCGTGTCCCTGGGCTGCGGTCAAATCTAGATTAATGTTGAAGCAAAATGTGGGCTATCAGCGAGTGGATTGGAAGGGTGTAACACTGACAGCATTTGCATGCAACACTGGAGTATCTTGGTGGGTACCGAATGAAGTTAATGTGTCACCGAAACCACTGGCTCAACTTAGTGATGGAGAGCGTGCGTTTCTCTAGGCTTTGGTCAAATCTAGATTAATGTTGAAGCAAAATGCGGGCCATAAGTGAGTGGATTAAAAGGGTGTAGCACTGACAGCATTTGCGTGCAACACTGGAGTACCTTGGTGGGCACCAAATGAAGGGAACGTGTCACCCAAAAGCTGGGCTGCAGTCAGACCTATACTCCACAATAACTTTTCTTGGCAATGCAGTGAAAGGTACAGGCCCGCATTCCCTCTCCCAATCGGAGCGCTCAATAAAAGTGTGTGCGGGTTCTCCTCTTCTCGCCAAAAAATGCCAAGAAAAGTCGCGGTGTGTAAATTAGTGTAGAAGCAAAATGAGGCCGTCAGCGAGTGGACTGGAACGGTGTGACACTGATAATATTTACATGGTATACCGAAGTACCTGGGTGTATGCCGAGTGAAGGTACTGTGCAACCAAAATTGCTGGCACTGTCAATGTTTAGTGCTGTGGAAGAAAGTAGTAGAAGATCCTGGGCTGCGGTCAGATCTAGATTAATGTTGAAGCAATCGGCGCGTGCCGTGCGATACTTTTATCTGTATATAAGCGCCGCACTTGAATAAAGCCACCCTCTTGTCTGTTGGAATGCTGTCCTGACAAGTTTGTACATTGGCGACGAGGATGGGATAAATCCCGTCGGCACCCACTTTGTGACCAAGTCACGTCACTTTCAAGGAAACAGCATTTTTCCAGTTTGAGGGTGACGTTGGGATCCCTCAGCTGACTTAAGACACGTTCCAGTGTCTTTTGACAGTCTGTGATGTCTCTTCCAGACACGATGACGTCATCAATGTAGCAACCAACATTTGGTATGCCTTTCAAAGCCTCGTCCATGAAGGACTGGAAGATGGCTGGCGCACTGGCCACATCAAACGGTAGTCGTTGATAATCAAACAACCCCATGCGTATTAATGGTCAAGAGTGGTCGTGACTCGGCAGTCAGTGGCACCTGCTGATATGCAGCAGACAGATCCAGCACACAAAACATTTTGGTCCCCGAAATGGCGGTAAACAAATCTTCGGGTCGAGGCAGTGGACAGTAATCTGTCTTTAGCACGGGATTTACAGTTACTTTGTAATCGCCACACAATCTTAGAGAACTGTCTTTCTTGTGCACTACGACCACTGGTGTAGCCCAATCACTCTGGGTCACTGGGCGCACATCTCTCTTTTCTCAAGATCGGTTAACTGTTTTTCAACCTTATCGCGTAACGCGAATGGCACGGGCCTTGCTTTGCAAAAAACTGGCATGCAGTCTGACTTTAGAAAAACTTTTGCTTAATAGTTGCTTATCATGCTAGGCTGATTAGAAAACACTGTCGGGAACTTTGTTTGAAAGCTTCCACCCTGCCTTCCGTCGTAAGATGCGAGAATGACATGACACTTGTCCAGTCAAGTTTGAGCCTTTCCAGCCAATTGCGCCCCATGAGTGCGGGCATTTCCTTGCCTTGACTTTTCACCACGATCACGGGAAACTTCATCAATTGGTTTCCGTACGTCACCGTGACCTCACATTGCCCTTTAATCGGTATAGGCTCTCCAGTACAAGTTTTCAGTGCTACCTGAGATGACTCTCACTTGACATGAAGAAACGCCTTTTCTAGAACTTTCGTAACAACGGCTCCGGTGTCAATTTGCATGCAGACGTCCTGAATTTCTACATTCACGTTCACTTCGTAACCCGAGTGCACCAGTTTAACGCAGTAGTCGATGTCCAGTTCAGAGTCTGCATTTGAGCAGTCCACCACGTTGGTACTCTTGGGGAACGCCTTCTTTCCATTTGGGCCCATTTTCTGTAACTGTACCACCTTAGAACAGCTATGGCAAACGGCATTCTTGTACCAGCATTCACGTGCCGAATATGCTTCACCGCATTTTTCACACCTTGTTTTGGTTGATTTTCCTAGCTTTACTTGGTTTCTTGCCGTTATCTTTCGGCATGACTGTATCACAAGCAGCGACGCACCTTTATCACTGGCTTGCACTAACGCTGTCTGTCTAGCAGCGAGTTCTCTGTCCAACGCAATCTTGCATGCTTTCTCAAAAGTCAAGTTTTCCTCCGCGAACAACGCTCGCTGTGTTTCTTCGAGACTTAATCCTGCCACGAGTCTGTCATGAAGAGCCTCTTGCAAGAACGGTCCGTAATCACACTTCCTTGCCAGGTGCTTAAAAGCTACAATAAAGTCTTCGACGGTCTCTTGTTCCTCTTGCACCCGTTGGTTAAATTTGTATCTTTCTGCGATAGCCGAGCTTTTCGGACTGTAGTGATTTTTGAAAAGTAACTTCACTTCCTCGAGCGACTTATCTCCTGGCACATCCAGTACAACCAGACTCTTGAGTACCTCGTACGCATGAGCTCCGATTACGGTTAGAAACACGACTAGCTTCTTTTCGACTTTGACATCGTTCGCGATTACAAAATGCTCAAATCGCTCTAAATATGATTCTAATTGTTTTGCGCCATCTCATCGTACTCGTCAATCCTTCCTGACCGCTCCATTTGAAGCGCTAGGTGATGGTGCACTTATTGCTTGCGGTCCTTAATCTGTGATCTGAGTGTTGGTTTCATCGATGTGGCAGCTTGCTGTCCGCTCGCCTGGCTTTCGCTGCTGTCTCCGAGGTACTCCGTGCATTCCGTGTGCCTGCGCGGCGCTCTGACAGCCTCGTCGCCAATGTACTAACTTGTCAGGACAGCATTCCAACAGACCAACAAGAACGGTTTCCACAGAGGACATTGCAAAAGCGACTAAGCGCGATTTGATTTTGTGCCGCGTGAAAGAGTTTGTTTTAAACGGTTAGACTTCGCAGTTCCCAGACGAACTAAAGCTGTATCACGTACGTCACGACGAGTCGTCTTTCGAGGAAGCGTGCGTCACCTGGGGCAGAATTCTCTCAATCACTACAAGCAAAAAATAACTCTATGCAGTGACGGTAGAGAATACAAGGACGAAAGAAAAATACACTTCATGGTGCAGTCATTACCTGGTACACTTTACTCTTTGTGCACCAAAAACACTAGACGCATAAAACAAAAATCTGCATGTAGGAATAATTCTAAATGTCCAATGTTCTACTCGTAGTGAGACTGGCTGAACAAAAATCCAACACATAGTCTCTCAATCGTTCCGGCAGACGTCTCTGCCGCCTTGGGCGACGATTATCCGACGCAGATGCCTGGGGAGGTGTAGGGGTGGATGGCTCCGATCCATCACGATCACTTGCAGTGGGTGATGATTCTAGCGTGATGTCAGGACTCTCTCCTGAGCCCTCTGTTGAATCATCAGCCACTTGGGACTCGTGAAGTGCAGCAACCCTGGCCCCACGGAGTTCAGGGACTCCGCCGAGACCATTGTCAATGCAGAACTGGAAGATGGGAGCTCGCTACAATAGCCGAGCCCAAGCTGAGATGTACTTGAGGCGGTGCTTAGCATAGCACTGCTTGAAGGAACTGGAGGTTCAGAACCCTCCTCGACAGTGACCTCGGAGGCCGGAACAGCAGGCAGAACAGAAACCGACGCGGCGCGGAATGCCACTTGGGAGTCGGAAGCAGGAACGGCACCGGGGACTGGAGTGGCAGGTGTGCCACCAAGAACCTCAGCGTGTTGAACGGTACAGGGTACCGCAGGGGCAGGAATGGCACCGGGCACCACGGGTGGTACTGGGTACAACAGGAACGGGAAGGACACCGGGTACCGCCATGACATAGACAGCACCAGGCACCACAGGAACAGGAGCCGCAGGACGATGGACGATGCCTGGCACCACAGGAATTTGAGCGGCGCCACTACGCTGCTGCTGGAGAACAGCTCCTAGCCCGTAATTGGACGCGTCGGTCGAGACAACGACTGGAAGAGTGGGGTCGAACATAGCGAAAATGAGTGCCTGTTGAAGAGAGGATTTTACACTTCGAAAACTGGCCTCCACGTCAGATGACCAGATAAAATATGCTCCTTTACGTAGAAGCTTACGAAGGGGTTCTACGAGGGTAGCACAGTGCGGGACAAACTTACTGTAATATTCAACTAGACCTAGGAACGCCTTCAACTGAGAAGGTTCCGATGGAATTGGAAAATTCAGGACCGCGTCTATCTTCGACGGAAGGGGTGCTTGGCCCTCCGCAGACAGATGATGGCCGAGAAAAGAAAGTTCGGACACATTGAAAACGGATTTCTTGTTGAGTTTCATGCCGGCCTCTTTGATACATCTGAGGACTTGACGGAGATTGTCATCATGCTCTTTCTGAGACGACCTATAGACGATTACATCGTCCAGATAGAACTGGACCCCTCGACAGTGTTTCAAGATTTTGGACATGACCTGTTGGAAGGCCGCTGGTGCAGATGCCAGACCGAAACAAACTCGTTTGAAACGAAAAAGCCCTTCATGGAACATAAACACGGTTAAATCAAGGCTCTTTGAGTCGAGACGGACTTGATGATATGCGAGACGCAAGGTCCAACTTTGAAAAATGAGATGCTCCACTGAGGGAGTTCAGGAGCTCGTTGATGTGGGGGAGCGGAAAAGAGTCTATTACGACTGCCCTGTTTCGACGCCCTCAGATCGACACACATATGGGTTCCACCGTCTTTCTTTTTGACTACTACGATGGGGATACCCATTCTGTTGCGTTTACGCGCTTGATAACGCCTTGGCGCTCGAGCTTCTGGATTTTGCAGTTACAGCACGCAAAGTGATCGGTAGCCGGCGTAGTTTGGCTTGTACCGTTGGAACTTGGTGCCGGACAATGACAGTGTGGGTTTGATTTTTGACTTACCCCAATTCGGGTGAAAAATATCTTCGAATTCTTCAAATCCACAAGGAAGTTTAGAAACATCTCACAGGCATTGATTGTGGACTCCGTTGCGATGAACTCGGATCGCTTGAAGGTTGGTCTCTGAAGACGCCTCTACTTGAGCAATATTCAGATGAGGCGGATGGCAGATCGCCGAGAACAGGTGACGATGTTGGGGAATGCTTGCTGGGAGCACTTGAAGGAGTGGGCGGAGGACTGGGCTCTGCCGCACACGGAGACTCCGGCCGACTTTACATGGCCCGGGATGGCTGCGCGAGAGTCAGCTGAATTGACATGGAAACATTTGAGTGGAGCACCCGAAAAAATTAGACGAATTCCATGCACGCCATCTGTCCCCAGCTGGGATTGGCCATTTCGAACAATGTAGAAAAGTATCTCGGCGGATCGCTCTTTGAAGCTGACTTTGGTGTGAAAACATCCCGTGACTGGAATAGAACCTCTGAGGTAATGCACAAGAATGCACGGCGGTTTCTTTTGCCGGATCTGCTGCTTGGGGTTGATCTTGTTAAACATGTTTTCAGACAAAATTGAAACCTCAGAGCCAGTCTCAATGAGTAAAGGCAATTGGAATCTATTCACCTGAACATCTGTGGTGAAATTCCATGGGCGCCAGTCGGCGCGTCCTTTGGGAGGACTTCAGGTGATCCGACAGCGCAAACGTTCTGCTGCTGCTCCTCGTCAGGAAATGTACCGATTCCATGGCTGGGTGTCTGGTTACGGCCAACTCCAAGCCGCTGGTACCGGCGACCGGCGGGGCAACCACGTCCCGGCGGAAAGGCCAACTGACGACGATCGGCGGCAGCAGACAATAGGGTAGAACATTGGCAAACATTTGAAAAGTAACTCAGTGTTCCGCAAGAAAAACAAGACATTTCTGAAGCAGGACATTCCTCACTTGTATGGGGTCGACGACCGCAGAACTGACACGACTCTGCCCCGCGCCCAAGAGCGCGCGCGCACGCCCGGCGAAGCATCACGTGGCGTTCAGCTCACGAAAGCGCGGGTATGTGCGCGTGACTGGTGATGCGGCGAGGACACATTTGCGGGAGAGGAGCAAACATTTGCGGGAGAAGATGAATATGGCATGTCTCCGCTCTCCATTTTGATCTTGGGCGTTCGAATTCGACCGGCGGTAATCTTGTTCACGTTGAATGGAAGCCCCTTGTACGATCTGAACGGCGTGCGGCGTTCCAAAACGAAAAAACTGGAGGAAAAATTGGCGGTACCGATCGCAATCTCGAGACGCCTGTTCGAACTGCTGTGCTAGGAACACGACGCGTTCGAGGCTAGGTTGTTCAGCTCCTTCAGACTCTCAGATTACTCGATCCTGTACCTCGGATGAAGTTAACCCGACCAAAAGACTTCCGCGATGCGGTTTTCAAGGGACTCTCTGAAATCACAAAAAGAACCGCGTTGCCTGAGTGCGCTAAGGTAGTCGAGGACGCTCTATGCCGGGGACCGGACGCGGGTGAGAAATTGCCTGCGTTCGACAACAACATTAGCGTTGACAGCAAAATGCTCATCAAGTGCCACAACGAGCTCGTCAAATTCAGAAACGGCCGCGCTGCCGGCGGGGACTGTTGAAGGAAATGTTGGAACTATTAGTTGGGCCTTCCAAGCCAAGCAACGACCACAGTAGTCCGTGCTTGCGCTTCAGAAAGCTCTGATCGGCCTCTATGGTCACAAGATAATTGAAAAATGACGTTTTCCAACTTAGCCAAGACAGCACAGGGTCACCTGGCGTGGGAAGAAATGCTGGTGGCAGTGGTATGGAAGCCGTCGCCATCCTTTGGCGTTGCGAGACACTGTTTTTAAGATTGACAAAAGTATTAAAAATTTCACCCCAAATGAAAACAGCAACAGTTTCCCGAGTCATGGTTATGCCTAACCCTACTGACGTTTGAAATGGAACTAGTGTCGCTATGCGTCGACAGTATTTTCATGTGCTATACTTCATTTCAGCTTGGGTCCAGACGCAGCCAATGCTACAAGCGCGAGCTCCGGGCTTCCAGCGCCCCTGCCAAGCACGCGCGCTCGTGCAGTAGAGGCACTGTTCAGGGCCACACGCTCGTGCTTTGTAGCATCGGCGGCGTCTGGACCCAACGGAAAGCGAGTATAGATTTCATGCGGAAAAGACGCGGTGGATGCGAATATTCAAGAGGACCTCACGATTTCGAACGTTCCAATTTTAACTAACACACAAAGAAAGATATACATGCCGATGTTGCCACCACTCATCTTTGGCACGGAGTCTGATCAAAAGCTCACGAGAGGTGAAAATGAAGAAATGAAAGAAAAGACCACGTCGCCAAAATATAATGGTCGCGGAGGCCATTATGATGGGGTGGAAAGAGACATGAATGCTATGACAAAGACAGCGCCTCGGAAGGCCTGTAAAGATACTGAAAGGCTTACATTGCGTGGCGCGTGGGACGCGAGATGGTCGGTGGCCGTTACCAAGCGGCCGCACCGGGGAAGGGAAGACACATCACGCCAGCACGGAGTTTCGATCAAGACTGGTTCTATTTACAATATGTACATGCATCCAGAGACCAGTGTTGCGGAATGGGCACCACCATTCCATTACAATTCCATTCCGGGGAATTAGAGTTTTCGAAAATTCAATTCCTTTCAACTCTTAGGATTGGGGACAGTGGGCCCATTCCCACTCCTGTAATGGCTGAATGGTTCCATTCCATTCCTCGAATTCCTAAACGTAAAAAATTGGCACCTGACAGCTACATTGTGTTGCCGGCATAAGCAGCATAAAGCTGACATTATCAAGCTCAGACAATTGCAAACAAATATGCCAAATGCCTAAAAAAACACTGCTTTTACTAAGCATGCTGGCGGCACAACGTGTTTGTTCACATTGTACTGCAAACATCGAGAATGCCCCCTGATATGTCGATGCTTGTTTAAGACATATGTCTTTCGACCACGTGGCTCGCAACAAACTGCAAAACTTAAATCCACTCATTTTTTTTGCAATCTTTTTTTGCATTTTACTTTTAGGACGTACACGGCCAGCATGTTTGTTTGATAAGACCATAGAAATATCCAGTTCGTGCGTGGCACAGAAATAAGCTAAATTACTGTATTCTTCAAATACCTGCACAGCAACGTGGCTAATACGCTGCTGGACATAGGTCGGCATTTTAAGCTGTCCTCACTCAAACTCACGATCACCATTTTTTCCTCAATCAGAACTCACGCCCACTCACGATCATGATTTATTCAAAATAGGGTCATCACCCGGACTCACCCTCACGGTTCAACACAAAACCAAAACTCACTCGCCACCATCATCACGGTCGTCACGCTCACAGATCATCACGGTCATCACGCTCACAGGTCATCACGAATCATCAGACTCACAGGTCATCACACTCACAGATCCCCACTGTCCTCACACTCACAGGTCATCACGCTCATCACACTCACAGGTCATCATGGTTCTCACGGCACTCACACTCACAGCTGTTCACGGTCCTCACTCACAGGTCATCATGCTCATCACACTCACAGGTCCTCACGGTCCTCACACTCACAGCTCCTCACGGTCCTCACACTCACAGGTCCTCACGGTCCTCACACTCACACAGGTCCTCTCGGTCCTCACACTCACACAGGTCTTCACGCTCATCACACTCACAGGTCATCACGCTTATAGGTTTCTTTCTTTCTTTTTTTGTTTCTCGCAAGCCGTTGGCTTGTCTTCGTGTGAGTCGTGAAGCGGGGAAACTACCCCAATACAGTGAACTTCTAAGCCGCTTATCCAATTTGAAAGAAATGTACTATTTTCATGTTTATTCTCCTCACATTTCTACCAAATTTCATTAACCTGGATTAATTACGAAAAAAACTAAATGCAAGCTGACGAAAGTGGATGTGTTGAACTTTCTCCTGCTGACAAGGGCGGCGGAAAAACACAAACGCGCCTTCCGACAGGTTACACAGACAACGTCGCAGTTATTAGAGCATCACCTCGCTGTGCATCCGTCGCTCATTTGTACACCAATAAACAATTATTACACATATCACCCCGCTTCTCTTTTTGTGTTGAACAAGACTGTTCCATTTTGTAGAATTCACGTAATGTGCCTGTGTTCCAAGATATCTGCCCCCGAATTTTTTACTTAATCCGACTTTTTATCCACTCAATTCGGCAAGTGGCCACTATAGCCGAACTTCGCTACATTAGCCGGATAAAAGTGCAAAATTCGTGGACGAATATCGCGGTACACAAGCTGGTTACGCGAATTATACAAAATGGAACAGTCTTGACATATGACTGCCTCAAAGTTCGTAATATAAACATATAACCTAATTACAGTAATTAAAAAGTTAATTAACGGATGTTAGTTAATTAGTCTGATAATAGTGATGGTTATATTCCCATCTAATTTCCGCCGAGCCATATAAACACGCAGTGAAAACCGCATTCATAAAACTTTTCCCCCGTTTATTTAAAAATTTGGTGCAGTTAAAAAAACACCCTGTATAGTATTCAACAGTGCTTATCCGTGTGTATACTGTAATGAATACGTTGGTGAATATTTCAGGCCCGGTATATCAAGAGTTTATTGTTATCAACCAGGAAAACGCAATATCTGTAAACACCGATTCTGCCTCCAGCTCTCGAGGAGACCAGGGGGGCTATGTTGCGCTTTTGCACTCCCGGGAGACTTGGAAGAGGGAAGTGACGTAGGCGTGAATGAACGTATCTTAGCAACACCACGCATCGCGGAAACTCACCTTCTGACGCCGTGACGACATCGCAGTAATTAACTACGACACACTTCCGATGCACGGCCGTGAAGACACGAAGCCCACGAAGCCAAACGAGCGAACCAAGCCAACGACTCTTGTACTTGCATCGAGCCGACAGTAGCCAAGGGAGTGCGACGCTCGCCGTCACATATAATTTATTTTACACAGCGCCGTAAATAAAAAAAACTTTGAATGCTGATGAAATTAGCACGTTTTCTTTAGTTGGACTGAAAAGAAAAGTGAAACCGAAGTTATGTGTTGTAAAAGCTGCCGGCAACAATTGCGGGATGCGGACGCCCGCGTTTTTCGAAAACTGATAGCAGACGACAATTTACCGCCTCAATCATGTCTGTCATGTCTGATCAGGTAAGCGAGAGAGAGCCCTGCGAGCCAGTCAATGCATTACAAAAGGAAGAGATGGACAACTTTATGTTTGCACATCGCGACCTGGCTCGTGGGGCCTCTGACCTCTCGCCTAACCTGACCAGAGATGACAAGGCACGGTTATGGGCCGAACTAACCTGCCGCCTCAACCACCTCGGGCCGCCGCGCAGCACAGAGCGGTGGAAGAGGGTTTGGATGAACCGCGTCTGCAAAGCCCGCAAGCGGTGCGCGGTAGTCGAGGCTGAGAGGTAAGCTAGGCAGTAGATAAATACTCGGGACAGAGTTATTGATATATATTTTGTATTCACAGCCGCAAAACGGGGGAGGCTCCTCCCAGGCGCGGCTCTCATCGACTCACTCCCGCATCCTGTGCATTGTCGGGGTGGACTCTGCCCTGGGCGCCCCCGGGTTTCGTGTCCCCTACTTTCCGGAGGAGGAGGTACGTACTTGACCAGGGAACAGCACAACAATCTACATGTATTGCTTATTTCTGCAGAGTCCCAGGAGGCGGGGCAAGTGTACGAAGTGAACGCTTAAATCTGTATTTTAAAACTAATGGAAGCATTGCATTAAAATTTCAATGAACTTACCTGAGAAAGAAGTGAAGAAAGCAGGATTGGCATTTCGTTACCTACGTGGTCCCAAAAGTGGGTTCAGCTTTCTGAACATTTGTTGATAGTTTTATTGGTGGGTTAATATAGTAATTGTTTAAAGTGATAAATATAAGCAACAAATGGTTAATTTATTTATCTGTCCCTTTCAAAATCCCGCCAACTCTAGGGTGTACAGAGGGCAAATTGACTTGTCGCTGTACAAGTTAACCCTGAAAGGACTGCACGTGTGATAACTATTAAAAACTATGGGACGTGTATGTAAATAGTTCCTGGGCTCAAGGCCATATCCAGGAGAGGAGGAGGAGTCTGAGCTTCAAAATTCATCCTGGACTGCCAAATATTTTTCCTGGGTTCGGCCCCAACTTTGCTTAGACCTAGAAACATAGATGAGAGCTGTAGTAAGGTGGTTAGTTTACATAAAAGGTGATTGAAATGACATGTAAATGGGAGTGGTACATCCTAGCGTCAGCCACAGCATTACCAGCTACATTCAGCTGCTGCAATGAATCATCTACTTATCTGTTTTTCCCGATAGTATGCAACATGTACAACTCTTATAGGGTAATACGCACACGACAGGGAGCAGCTACTTGCCTGGTGCTCACAAGAGGTTTACCACAAGTCATTCATTTGCAGTATTGTTTTTACAGCAAACTACAATAGTTACTACAGGGGCAAACCTGTGTAGAATCTGAAGCTGGAGCATAGCTCCATTTGGTTCCATAAAAAAACATAAGAGATTGCACATGTTACAGTGCATGCAGTGCAAACACGTAACGATAAATGTGCCATGTAGGTGCAGTCTGTGGGCGCCCCGGCAGAGGAGCACCCAGCTTCACAGGATGCGGGGGAGGTGCTCGAAGAGGAGGCGGAGGAGGAGGAGGATGCAAGTCAGGAGCCATCTACCTCAACGCGTAAGATACTTGACTTGACTAAGGAAAACTAAAACCGTCAGCAACATGAACATGACCACACTTATTACTGATCTAAACTATGTTTTCCTGCAGAAATGCCACGGCCTCGAGCACGGCAAGCCACGGTCCGACCAAGGCTGCCTCGTCGAGTCCCCCGAGTCTCTCGACAGGAGCAGCGGGACGAGGCGGCCTTTTCGGCCGTGGCTAACCAGCAGCGCCTGCTCGACGCCAACGTTGGCCGCGACGAAAGGGACGAGAGGTTCCAGGGACAGGTAATGTTGACAAATCCCTGGAGCAAAGAAACATGATTAAACACAGACTTACTTCACACATAAGCTACCAATAGTTGGTGTCAGCAAAGTCTTCGTAACCTGTATGAGATGTTGGAAGTCAAGAAATCTGCAAATCATGTTTCAGATCACGCTCGGCATGGGGCAAGTCCTGGAGCGGTTGGACCGGCTGGCAGAGAACGTGGGGCAGCTGGCGCAGCACGTGGACCAGCAGACGCAGAGCATGGACCGGATAGCAGAGAACATCCAGGAGGGGGTCCTCTCCATGCAGCAAAATGCTGCATTCATGCGAGAGGTCATCCTCCTGCTGTCCAGCCACGCTCTGCGTCAGCCTCAGCCCCAGGCCCAGCCCCAGCCCCAGCGCCAGCCCCAGCCCCAAGCCGAGCCCCAGGCCGAGCCCCAGGCCGAGCACCTGGCCCAACCTCCGGACGATGACGACAAGTGTTGATCATTGTACCTTTTTTTTTTCTGACATCCAAGGGGATCTTTTTTTTATTTTGTATATATTATTTAATGACAAATGATTACTGTACCTTTTTTTTTCTGACATCCAAGGGGATCTTTTTTTATTTTGTATATATTATTTAATGACAATTGAATACTGTACCTTTTTTTTTCTAACATCCAAGGGGATCTTTTTTTATTTTGTATATATTATTTAATGACAATGCCCCCAGTGGCTGCAATAAAATCTTTCATGACCTGTCGACCTATGTTTTCTGGCAAATGTTATCTGTATATATCGTTTTATATGACAGTGCCTGAAGTGGCTGCAGCAACGTCTTTCGTGAACTGTCAAGTCATATTCCCTGGAGATTGTTGTTATTTGTATATACTGTTTTATACGAAAGCGCCTCAAGTGGCTGCAATAACATCTTTCGTCGAACTCTCACATAAAAAAAAACAGAAGTTTGTTATCACTTGCACGTACAGTTTTGTACTGCAATGTGTAGTGGCATGTTGTGCAAGGAAAAAATTTGCAATGTTTGCAAAGATTTTTATTGCAAAAAGAATATCTCTGTCACAATCCACTCATCTGTACCATCTTTGTAAACAACAAAAATATATAAAAATTCTATAGTCGCAAAGAATACATAAAAATGTGGCACACCTGGGAAGGAAGAACACAATGGAGGAGAGGGAAAAATGAGATCATTTGCTAAAGAGGCAAAGTGATTTGATCCCAGGTTACTTGGTCACACCTGTTACACAAGCCAATATCCAATAACACATGAGGAAATACATGACATAAAATAACAGAGTTTGCTGCGGGGAAAAAGAGGCGGCCTGCCTGTGTGTGCCATATGAACTCAACTAACCAACCACGATCATGGACACACGATACTCGTTACCTCATTTCTGTTGCAAAATAAAAGGTTAACCTATGGAGGGTACACCTTTGGAACCACCGTTACACACTTAAAATCCCCAAACACATATATCGGAAGCAGCACCATCCTTCTGCGAGGGTAGCACAATGGCTGTGCTGAAAACCGTGAGGAGCCGGAGTTAAAGAGACTGCGCAGTTCATGAACCGTCGTGCCTGTGGACCGGAAAGAGTTTTACGCACTTCTACGGGGAGCTCCCTTGGCACCAAGGGTGCCGACGAGGGCCTTGGGTATTCACGGCGCCTCAGCCCTTGTGGAACTGCTGGCATGGTGGCGACGATGACGACGAGGGGCTCCCTGTCGTCGCTGGCCTCCCTGGACGGCAGGACTGCCAGAGAGGCTAGATCGACGACGGACTCCTTGGTGGCGCCGCCGCTGCTGGCGTAAGGAACTGCCAGAGCGGCCTGCAGAGGGCCCCGCGACGGCACGGCTTTGGCAGGTCTCGAACTGGGACACAAGGCCTTGCCTCAGAGCCTTCCCCCTGTCCGAGAGGCGCACCGGAAGGTGGGCAGGAACCTGCCCGCCACCTTCTGGCTCTAACCCCGCCGAGCCCGGCTCAGAACCGTCCGAGCTCGACCCAGAGTCCGACTCTGGACTGCCAGAGTCGGCATCTGGCTCCGGTTCTGGCTCCATCGATGCAAGGCATATATTGTGGAGCACTGCACACGCCGTTATAATGGCGGTGGCTGTTGTTGGATGGTAATACAGAGCCCGGTGCCTTTGCAGGCACCGGAATCTGGATTTCAACAGCCCAATGCAGCGCTCCACAACGGACCTCATCGAGGAATGTGCCTTGTTAAACCGGCCGCTGGCGGTGGAGGTTGTGTGCGCCCCAGGGACAGGGGTGATAAGCCAAGGTTCCAAGGCGTAGCCGCTGTCTCCTGCGCAATCAGACAAAGAAATGTTCTAATATTGTTTTATTTACTGGGAAGTTTGATATGATGTGAAAAAGCACAAATGGTTAGGAAGAGAAGGGGCAGGATACAGCGCTTTTTTCCACATCACGTTTAACCAACTAATCCACCAGTTATTTTTAATTTTATTACTGCAAAGGCCAAAAAAGAACACCTTTGTGCAGCAACTTCTTCCTGGGTATGTACACAGTGTATGCACAAGTAACAATGTTAGAAGCATCAGTTTATACAGTATTGTAGCCTATAATCCGGGCTCAGCCGGCATGCACAGATTTAACAATTTAAGCATGCTCACCAAGCAGGAACCTGCCATCGTCGATGAGCCGGCCTTGCTCGAAGTTGTCGCGGAGCCAGGAGAAGCGCCAGGCAAAGGAGTCGTGCACCGACCCTGGGTAGCATGGGTCGATGCACATTACCCGGCAGCGGGCGTCACACACCTGTTGTAGAGATAGGATATATGTGCTCAGTAGTTTCCCCGAATGACCTAGCAAAGCAAGATAGGATATATGTGCTCAGTAGTTTCCCCGAATGACATAGCAAAGCAAGATAGGATATATGTGCTCAGTAGTTTCCCCGAATGACCTAGCAAAGCACACTGTTAGGCAAGGCCGATTCCAGCCTTAAGCACCATTTGCAAACTAATAAGCACAAAAAGAAGAAATCCACGACTAAGGTGATTGTAGGACACAATGCGCAATACATGACCAGGCACTGTCAGTTTGGATACACAAAATGAGCCACGCTCTAGCTGTGTAAAATACGTATGTACGTACAATCGCGAACAGTATGAGCTGAAACAGCACTCCGGTCGCCACACGCACACGGTACTACCTGCGCCGCCTATCGCATTGCTCCGCAAACACGGCGCAGCCTAGGGCCGAGTGTGCGTTCCAATGCGACAGGCGGCGCAGGTAGTACCGTGCGGCGCCCGGAGCGCTGTTTCAGCTCATATAGTACAACATGGAAGAAGAGAGAAAAACAAAGGGGGTGGGGGGGGGGGTCGGGTTCAGTGTCGAGCTCGCTCCCTCCCACAGTCATGCCCCCCATGAAAGCTACGTTTATACAGTTGGAAAAAAAATGAGCAGCTCTTTATGCCTACCCTGCATCCGCATCGTCATACAATATAAGTTTCGTTCAGAGGTTACTTACCACCATCACGTTAAGGGCGTAGTACTGCTTTCTGCACCAATACGCAGCCTTCGTGACGGTGGGGTCGTACTTGGACGGGCCGACGATGCTGATCATCGTCCCGTCGATGCACCCGATGACGCCCGGAATCCTGCCGAGTAGTTGGAAGCCCCTCTCGAAGTCGTCCCTCTCGCTTGCCGTCTGGGGGAAGTGGATCCAGCCATGTTGGATCCCCAGACGGCGCACAATAGCGACGGACACGGCCCGCAAGGCGATGCTGACCGTGCCTTGGTCCCGTGCTATGTGCTCGTCGCTCGCCACCATGCCTTGGAAGCTCCCCGTAGCGTAAAACCGAAGGGCGCACAGCACTTGGTCCTCCACAGTCACGACAGTACTTGACCGACGCAGTCTCTGCAGCTCCGGCTCCTCGCGGAGTTCGTCGCACAGCCACCGCACTAAAGTCTTCGCCAGGCGGTACTGCTTCCGAAATACGTGCTCCGGGAGTTCAAACGCATCCCGATGGCTCCGGTTGCGCCGCTCCACCGGATACAACAACTGAAATATCGGGGTGCAGTCCATCGTTCGACGGGACGGCGCGGACGCGTTGCACCCCATCTTGCATCGTTCTTTCGAAGCGACGTAACAGCAAAGTATTCATATGTCATTTTGACGTCACGTCCGTTAATGGTAGAGCTTCCGGTTTACCGATTTCCGCTCACTTTTTTTTGTTTTCTTCTGCAAATACCGTCATCAGCGATTCCACCAATCAACATCCAAAGAGCGTTGTTGACGTCACTTCCCTCTTCCAAGTCTCCCGGGAGTCCAAAAGCGCAACATAGCCCCCAGACGTGCTCTCGTGAACTCTTACCTGAGGCCTAATCATTGCTCCAATTCGAAGGGGTCTTGGCACCCCTTCGCAGCCACTCTCGATATCGACGACCAACAAGGACGCCACTGCTAACCAGCCGACACGCCAATGGACCCTTGGAGGTCCCCGAAAAGGGAATTTCAAGGGTCCGAAGATAAGCACCGGAACCGTAGCGGCTAGGCCTAAACCTACCACCGCTCTCGTCCAGGCAATTCAGACAAGCATGGACAGCCAGGCGACCTCGGCCGCATCTTTGGGAAACCTCGAAGACGCGTTCGAAGCATCTGGCCCCTGCATTCAAGGACTTGAAGATATGGACACGACAACAAAGGGATCTGCCGCAGGACCCAAGCCCGCCGCCGCCACGGCGGACAAGGACTGTCGGACTTCTCAGCCACTTCCAACCGTGGACCATACTATCAGTGAGCAACTTCCACTCTTACCGACCTGCCCGGCCTCAGACGTAGAGCAAGTGTTACGAACCTTGCTTCGGAGCATTCCAAGGGAAAGCCTAGTCAACATTTTCAAGAACATTCTAGAAGACTCAACAGGCAATTCCTCTGCAACGGTCAAGGCATCGACGCGGAGAAAGAAGAAGAATTCGGCGGCCGGTAAAGCCCCGATAGCTCCTGTAGCAACAACAGAAGAAATGGACTTTTCGTCAAAGCCAACCACCACTGCATCAGATATTCCAATGCTAAGCCAGCCCTGTGGCGCAGAAGGGATGCTGACGCCCACTGACGGTACGAATATGGTGAGCGACGTAGCTGGCGGCGCGCCTGCGGACGACAATGACGGCTCCGAATGGACCCCCGTTACAAACAAGAAAAAGAAGAGGAAACGCCTTCGGGTCGATCCTCCTACCGCTACACAAGGCGGGGCACCAGCGAAGCCCCGTCAGAAACGCTTCATCGAGTATAAGATCCGCCTTACTCGGACCAGGACATCGATCAAGCCGCTACTACCACAACTGAAAACCATGATCAAGACACGACATGATACGGCAGCATTTACAATGCACTTGATGGAAAAGGCAAACACCATCTCAGTCAGGACTGACTCAGAGGAAGTTGCCAAGTTCATCCAGGAGATCCGGGAGGTCGTTATAGAGCAACAAAATATACCCGTGCAAGTATTCCGGGCATATGGAGTCGCTTACTGCAAGGGAGTCATTTATGACATCCACACCTTAAAGAAGATCCGCAGGACGAGGTCCTAAACCTCGAACTGGACTCTGAGAAGATTCCTGTGGTAGCAGCCCGGCGCCTGGGCAAGACCACCACGGCGATGCTCACCTTCGACAGTGACAGGATACCACGATCCGTGTTATACGGAAGACGGTATATGCGAGTATATCCATACAAGCCGAAGGCAGTTACATGCACCAACTGCCATCGCCTAGGCCACAAGCCGGACATCTGTCCCAATGCTTCGGTTTGCGCCACCTGCGGCAACATACATGACAACATCCTCCAAGACGTCAGCTGCCCGAGCCCCAGCGCCCTGTTTTGCCAAGGGTGCCGAAAGGCAGGTCACATAGGCACTGACCGAACCTGCCCGACGTGGCTGGAGGCAAACAAGCAAATCCGGGAAGAGGTAAAAAAACACAAAGAGCTGAATAAGGCACAGCAACAACGACAAGATGCGGCGCGGGAAGTCAAAGTCCCACTTCCGCCCAACACCTCCACGTGGGCCGATATGGTCAAACGCGGCCGCGAACCACCGACACCGCCAGCGGCGCCTGCGACAACACAGTCGACAGAGGTGCAAGAGCTCAGGAACACATGCGCTTTCCTCAAGGCTGAGCTGGATCGGCTCAAGAACATGGTTCAAGCCCAGCAAGAGGAGAACAATCAGTATAAGGCGAAGTTTTCACAGATGAAAACTTTATTTACCAGCCCATTCATCACCACACCAACGTGATTCGGGTCTTACAGTGGAACTGCAATGGGCTCAGCAAGCGGGCGGCTGAGCTTCGTGCAAAATTCCACGACAAACCCGAAGAGAAGCCTGACGTAATCCTGCTGCAGGAAACCAACACGCGTACCATCAATTTTTATGGATTCAATGTATATTCATGTCCGTCCATCACTTCCCTTCGCCCCGGCCAGAGAGACGACCCTCCGGGGAAGTCCCTCGTGTACGTGCGGTCAGATTGGGTTGAGCAGCACCAGATCGACTTGGGCAGTTACTGCACCGAGAGGCAAGAAGTCGTCGCAGTGCGCGTCAGGGTGCTCCAGGGCGTGAACGTCATTTTTACCTCTTCCTACTACAGACCTAACCGAAGTAACAATCAAAAATTGGATCACGGGTGGATCGGGCACTTGCACGATCTCTACCCGAGGGACCAGAAGCTCTATGGGGGCGACTTCAATATGCAGCACCATCTGTGGGGCTATGATCATAACACCCACTGCGCAGAGAGCTTCATTGGGGAAATGCAAGCTCATCGCATACAGCTGGTAAACAAGCCTGGAATCAAGACGAGGATCGGGGACGCCCGGAGCAAAGACACAACCCCGGACCTGACTTGGACCTCCAATCCGCACAGCCAATATCACAAGTGGAAGTGTCTCCGGGACTCCTGGGGAAGCGACCACTGCCCGATTTACTCTGAGTTCTCCCCAACAAGGAATGTCAAGACAGGCAAGAAACGCATAGCACGCACTATCAACTGGGACAAGTTTCGTCAAGAGTTAGAACAAGGGAACTCTTCCGCGGCGGCATCCTTCGAGGGATTTCTGCACTCAGCGCTGAAAGAGGCAACCACCGAAAGTCGCGTCGAGCAGGACGCGCCGACACCGGATCTCCGACTACTGGGCCTATGGGCAAAGCGGCTGCAAGCGATACAACGGTACCGCAACGGCCCCAGGACCCCGCATGCTCGGCGTGCGATTACGCGCGCCACGGTGGAAGCCAAGATCTATGCCAAGCAACTGGACTGCAGCCGCTGGCTCGATTTTAGCGCCTCTCTCTCAGAGAAGACATCGGTAAAAAGGCTCTGGGCAGTTAGCCGAAAACTTCTGGGGAAGAGGAAAGAGAAGGGAGCCACTTCGGCGATAGCCCTGAAGATGAACAAGACCGACGAGCAGCTCGCCAACATGGCAGGGGACCTCTTTTTCCCCAGCCAGACAGCGCGAGCGACAATCCACCACCGTACGACATGGAAATTCTGGCCCCGGACGACGGCATGGACCGGCCATTTACGCTGGGGGAGCTTGAGTGGGCCCTCCACAAGGGTAAGTCCAGCACTGCACCGGGACCGGATCGGGTCACAATGACCATGCTGAAAAATCTTCCGGAGTCCACCAAACTTCAATTACTTGAGCTGGTGAACCATGTGTGGGTTACAGGCATGCTACCCGAGCATTGGAAATACTCTCTAGTCATCCCCATACCGAAGCCCGGCAAGGACAAGGGCACGCTGAGCAACTATCGGCCCATCTCACTAACGTCTTGTACGTGCAAAGTTATGGAGCGGATGGTTCTGTCTCGAATCAACTGGCACCTCGAAACGACGGGAGCCTTCCACCCGGCGCAAACGGGGTTCCGATCGTGCCTTGGCACTCAAGAGAGCCTGACACTCATCTCCGACGACGTAATCCATAATGTGCACCGATCCAAATTCCGAACCATCGTTGCAATCGACGTGAAAAAGGCGTTCGATTCTGTGCCCCACTCCACAATCATTGGAGAAGCCCATCGGCTAGGCCTTGCGGGGCGGACTCTCAATTTTATCAAGAACTTCTTGGCTGAGCGAACCTTTTCAGTCCGCTGCGGCCGGCATGACAGCGAGCCCAAGCCGAACCGAGTGGGGGTCCCGCAGGGATCCGTACTTTCACCCATCTTGTTCAATCTGGCCATGGCAGATCTACCTCATGAACTTAGCAAAATCCCGGGTCTTGGATTCACCGTCTACGCAGACGATGTGTCCATTTGGACCTACATGGAAGATCTAACGGTGCAGCAAATGGTACTACAAGCTGGACTCGACACAATCGAAGCCCACCTAGCCCGAGTGGGGATGCGGGCTGCACCAGAAAAGACAAACTATACAGTCGTCACCTCGCCTCGCCTATACAACCGAGGTGAAGACTACGCATCAAAACTCAACCTCATACTTACCGGGACACGCATTCAACCATCGACGTCGGTCAAGATCCTCGGTATTACGATCGAGCCGAATGGCAAGGGTGACATCTGGTTGCGCAACACACTCAAGCAAGGCAGGTCTGCGCTCAATGTGATCCGTAGGATTTGCAGCGCACGCGGAGGAGCAACGCAAGCCGTCGCCAAGCGAATGGTCAAGGCCCTCGTGGTGTCCCGGGTGTGCTATGGGGCCATTCATTACAAGATTACGGCGCGGCAGTGGAAACAGCTTGAAGCCCTGAACAACCAGGCAATGAGGGTCATTACGGGCCTGCCCCGCTTCACCCCTCTCCCGAAGCTGAAGCAGTACGCGCAACTCAATCAAATTCAAGACGTCGTGCGTGCTAGGAAGGATGCACATGAAGCTCGTCTCTGGACAACTCCGCAAGGCAGGGCTATCCAGAGCCTCCGCGGGGTCACACCTCCACATCTTCCCGAACTATCGGAGCCGATTCCACCGTGGGAGGACCTCCCGGTGATCACCAGCAGCAAACCACAGCTCCGCAAGAAGGACTCCAAACAACAAGAAAGACGCGTAAAAGCGCACATCAAGATGGTGGAGAGCTGGCAACAATGTGGATCGACACTGGCCGCATACACGGACACGGCCTTGCTAGAGGGTCCCATCACCCGAAAATCTGCCGCCGTGGTTTTCCCTGACTTGGAGTTGGAAGCAGCCGAAGCCCTTCCACCTGGAGTGTCAACCAAGGGCGGGGAGCTAGCAGCCATTCGGCTCGCACTCGAGACAATTAGTGTGCACTTTGGCCCCCTTCCTGAGAATCTTCGAATATTTACAGATTCTCAGGAGGCAATCAAGGAGTGCCGCACCCACAACAGTCCCAGTATCCAAGTGCGGAAAATTAAGAAACTCGTCTCAGAACTTTGTTCGCGGAGGGGAGTCACAACAAGAATTGAATGGGTTCCAGGCCATGCTGGGATTCCCGGAAACGAAGCGGCTCACAATCTCGCCCGCGCGTCTCTTCTAGCTCTTCCCGGGCAACGAGACGATGAGCCGCCACATCCAAGCATCGATCACCGGTACGACCGGACAACTCGCTCTGAGGAGCGGGCTCTGTCACCCGTCGACTGGGAACATCAGGAGTATGACCCGGCTGAGGAGAGGATGAGGATCAAAGACGACATAAAAGCGAGATTAGACGAGCGCCTATCCGAACCGGATCTTCCTGGACTCCCTTCCAAGGGGTTCGGTCGCAGAGGGCTAGTGCTGCTCACACGAGTAAGAACAGACGCCACCCTATCCCCGGCCCGCCTCGCCTTGTGGAGCAAGGGTAGAAGATCAGCTCTATGCTCCCACTGCGACATGCGTGTCAAAGCAGACATCCGACACTTGATCTGGGAATGTCCCAAATATCAAGACATAAGAGCAATATATAGACCCCAAGACGTTGATTCATTTGAAGGCTGGACTCACCCTCCTGGAAATGAAGACCGACAACGAAAGATTCTGCGAAGCCTGCTGGACTTCGTCCATGAGGCCAAAGTAGACTCTTTCATCTAACCTTATTTTTATTAATATGCCAGCACCCAGACCTCGAGTTCAGTCACCGGTGCCCTCCCCAATCCCCCTCCCTGATTATTTTTTGGCTAATAAATCGCGTTCTAATCTAATCTAATCTGTAAACACCCCCCGACAAAGAAAGAAAACGAGAGCTCGCCGTTCGCTTTGACCAACGTTACTAGAACTCTCAGTTGGGAAACTCGCCGTTGAAACCTGGGCCGCTGGCGTCCACCGAGACCGAGCTAAATGCGACAACAGCGCCAATCTGTATCATTTGTCTTAACTGTGGTCGCCTTGAGCTTTTAGAAAGCATGTTTTTGCGTAAAAACTAACGGAAAAAACTCTTTTATGTAGTAACTTTTATTGGAGTTTAGTACAAAATGGGGGCGCGTGTTGTTTTTTAAAATCTTTAGTTCGCAAGGTTTCGCAGTATAATTAATATTGTTTTTATACAACCGTGCCTCAGCGGGGATTTCAGGTAGCGCGTCCTGAGTTAGGCGCATATTAACCACGGTAGTAAACCGCGGCGCGTCCGCTTGGGAGTCGGGGGCGGTACCTCGAAGCCCCTTCCACAGTATCTGTTCTGGCCCCAGAATGGCCGATTACAACGAAAATGTAAGTCACGTGCAGTTCCTGGACTGGCCGCTGCGGGAGAAGTGGCGGAGTTGCGATCGCCATTAGCTCGGTTGTCGTGGACGGATCGGTGCCACTTTTTCAAAGCAGTCTCTATGGCAGTTTCCCAACTGAGTGGTTCTAGTAACTTTGGCTTTGACCAATAGCCGCTCTCACCAACCGACTGAAGCGTGAGTGACGCAGCCATAGTTGTACTTCACAGGAGGCAGGGTAGCGCACGAGACGGCTCGTGATCGACACGCGCAAGCCTACAGTGGCGTTCAACCTCGTGTGGAAAGACCACAGTTCGCGCAATGCATTGCGCCAGAGGAAGCGTTGCGAAACTGGCGGTGAGGTCGGTCTATTACCTCAAGCCAGGTTCACACATCTGCGTTTCGAGCGACTGAAACGACAGAAACAACACGAACGACATGACACCGGGACGATTATGTTCGCATTACAGAGCGTGACAGATAATGCAATGAGCAGCTTTGTCAATCAATCATGTGTCACGGTTGCCCCGGTCGTCATGTCGTTCGTTTCGTTTCTGTCCGATCACGTAGCTTCGGAAAGCAGATGTGTGAACTGGCCTTTACGAGCCTTACTCTGATGTTACGCTTGAACGTCACGGAAAATCGGTCTTCCCGCCTTTTCGAGGTGTCGCCACGGGTGGGAATACTAGCGGGGTGGGTATTAAGTGATTTGTTCGGCACACAAGCGTCAGTACAGGTTATGACCTTGTCAACATTGCCTGAATCCTATTCCAATTGTAAAATAAGATGTCGAAGGTGTCTTCCCGGGCACAATGTCCGCCCATATCAAAATTGAACTGGGCGGTGTTTTTAAATACAATATTTAGAATCATTTCGCGCATTTAGTTCCCAGAAATTAGCAGCACATTCGGGAAGTTGAAGTCGAGTGGTATTTTTTTTTTATGACTCGCGGAAATGATGACAAACGGTTTCTCTAGTTTTTTAGTTGCACATTCACAGGATATATTATAATTAATGTTGCATAATTATCAAACCCGCGGCGTTTCTGTAACTCGCTTCGAGACAGATTCTCTGTCGCTCGGTTAAGAAGTGTTCATTCAACGCAGTAGCGCACTTCAACGACCCGCTGATCAATCTTGCCCTCTGCTACACCATTGTAATATTTCATTACGGGCTTGAATCATCGCGATATGTGTCATAGGCCTTCCAGCGATAGAAGTGTTTCAAAATTGAATTGTAAAAAATTGGTAATCAAATATATTATTTTTGTTTTAAAAGAAATTCTTGCCTCACTCTGAGTACCTATGCATTCAACCATAATAACGTAAAAACGCAACATGAGTAAACAACGGGCAGGGGAGCACAGCGTCATGCACGAAGCCCGAGAAGCCCGGGCAATTGGCGCCTCGGAGTCGCGTCCAGCCGGCGCGCCGGCAACCCGGCCTTGGCCGTGGGGCAGGCGCCGCGACGTTGCGGCCACCGCGCACCGCCGTCATTTACTTCTCAGTGTAAGCAGGCACACGGCACACGGCGAATTCTACGAATCCCGATGAGCCAGTAAATTCATTGGAGTGAGACACGTGAGAGCGTCTCACAGGCGTCCATTCTAGATGCCACCTGTCTTTATACGACGCTCTAATGAGCCCACTGAGTCGTAGCTTCCACAGTTTGCTAAGTCATACTTAAACGGGCTTATTGGTGTGCCCATAGGCAACCATCAATGCAGTTTGGCACTACACGTTGCGCCATCCAGCGACTGCAAAATAAAACAAATTGGTTAGGCCAGGGCGGCCCGGGCAGCCCGGGTCGCGAGGACTGCTTGCGGGCGCATTTAGAAACCACGTGTGAACGTGGCATTTCGGATCGGCGTGAGCCTTTTTCCAACCGTTTTTCGTAAAAGTAAGTCTCAACTTCACGTCTCTATGACCTTACCGGGTTCCTGTGACGTCTCGCCTAATCATAGAGTTTTCCCCAAAATAAATGTCGCTACTGCTGCGTGAAAAACTGCTACAGTCACGAAGGTGACTCAAGCGTCAAACTTTACCGCTTCCCTTCAAGATCTTGGGAAGCGACACGGCGAAAAAGTGGATTACTGCAGTGTGATGCATCAAGTAAGTGAATTTTACATTAATTGTTGAAGTGAACGAAAATAGATGTGACAGCCATATAGAGAAATGCAGTAGGAAAATTGGGCCGATTGTTGTTTCGCTGTGACGTCGAGAATCAGGCGATCAGGTCTTCAAGCGAGATGCCCGTCGACCTGTTCCGGCACTCGTAGTTGTAGGCGTGCATTTGGTTGCGAGTTTTCAAATAGTGGATTTTCGTTGAACAAATGTTTGTTTGTTTCGGCTACCGAATTTGATGCTGAGTCTGGTAAGAAATGTGACGGCGTACAGAAAACAGGATGCAAAAGATTTTCTTTAGAAAAAGCTCATGCGAAGCGTAAATATCCAAGTTCACACGCACAGTTTTTTGCCTGTCGCCTTTTTACACCAGGCTTGTGCACTGTTCTCTAGCATGCAGAGTTTGGTTCTAATTACCCACATTTTATTCTAGTGTCGTGAGGGCGTCGGGAGAAGAAGAGGACGGTCTAGCAAGGCGCGAGCGGGGGCCAGCCGGCGAGGAAAGAGGAAGAGCGTGCTGCACGAGGCTGGGGCCGTGCAGGAACGATAGAGCCGTTCTGGCTGGTCTGGCCGTTGGCCTGGCCCATGGCGATTCCCGGAGCATTCCATCAGCGAGCTTCGGATCAGGACCGGCGGAAACGGTGAGCCCTGGCCTTACCGGCCTAGGCCATGACGGTCCAGGAGTGGTTTCGCAGCGAAACGCTGGCTGTGATAGCCCGGAACAGCTATAGCCTATACGCAGCGTGGGAAGGACGATCCGCAGGCGTGGACACGGACTGTGACTGCGAGCTATGAACGACAGGTGACAACAAGGGTCGGCGGGTCCGGACTGTCGGCTCTCGAAGACGGGTAACCGGGAAGTACAGTAAACCCATTCGCTGCCTTCTCGTTGTGTTGTGTCACTTCCTGGGAGACGAGCGAATCACAGACCGATCGGGCGGCTATTATTATAGAGCGATCCCGCAAGCGGTGAAGACAATTCATACTGGTGTCCAAATGACAATTCTAGATTATGCTCTAAACACTTCGACCTATCAAGGTTCCCGATGGTCTTAAAAAACCGCATAAAAGAACCAGGGACATGGCGCGCACGTGCACACGGGGACTGCTGAAATCGGGGTCACCGCCGCTCGCCACGACCCGACGGGCAGACTGGCCGACCCATTAACAGAGACACCTCCACTTGTGGCGCTGAATGCAGCGCTCTCGTGGCGCCGCCTGGCCATTGCCGGCTGGCTATCATGCACTTGCGCCATCTTGCTCCAAACAACACTTAAAAGCATGATATCGCACAATGTGAAAGACCTCACTCGAAGCTTCGATCGTTCATGACACCGCCTTTGTTGCACTTCCTGAGTGATGACTCATTTGCGAAGGTACGGTGAGGTGAGCGGAAAGATTAAATTGCGGGTGCCGATGAGGATCATGCGAGTCACTTAATTCTATCGCAGCCGTGCGAACATTATAGTTGACACAATCATAAAATTCTGTGCCCACTGGCACCAACTTAGCAACAGGAGCCGAAATCCACACGAGCCTTTCTATGCCACAGAGAGAGGAGCGCTAACCGTTTGGAGCGCTTCCCCAACTCCGACGTTACCGCGCCGTCTCGAGGCGCCATCAGTCCGTTGGCGTCTCGCCGTCTGCCGTGAAGTGAAGAGTGATCGCCGAGGAGAGACGAAAGCGAACACCCCCCCCATACCCCCTCTGCCCTCCACAGCTGGTTGAGACATTGCGGAGGGCGCTGGCAGGAGGAGCCTGCAAGAAAGAGCACGCCCCCCCTCTCCTCCGCCCTCCACAGGAACCAGCACGTTTACATGGCGAAGGAGCAGGCGAGCGACACCCAAACCAACCCTGAAGGCCTGAACCCCACGCAGTAGTTGCGAAGCGAGAGTCTCCTCGCCCACTACGACGGCCCGGGAGCTCACGTGACCAGCCCAGCTAAGATAATACCAGCGCTCACCGCGACTCGTCATGGCCATGGTCCTCAGACTCACGTCATCACGCAGACTAATGCGATCACCAGACTCATATCCACCCTAAGTCTCACGTCTTGATTCAGGCTCATGCTCATGAGCCTCGAAACTCACAATCACACTCCAGACCTCAAAACTCACACTCATGAGTACTTCTCTTAGCGCTCAAGCTCACACTCATACTCAAGACTTTTCAGAACTCACGATCACACTCACAATAAAATTCACGCTGATGAGTTCGCAGGGCTCACACTCGCACTCACACTCATGAGTTCTCAGAACTCACGATCACACTCACGATCAGACTCACGCTCATCAGTTCTCAGGACTCACACTCACACTCACACTCACACTCATGAGTTCACATAACTCACGATCACACTCACACTCACACTCACAATTTTTCGAGACTCGCGGCCTCACTCACGATCACCTCAAATCTGACGGTGAGCGTGAGTGATCGTGAGTGATCGCACTCATGAGTGAGAATGCCGAGGTATGCTGCTGGAAGCGTCTCCATTCACCGCGGCAAGAACACACCCTCTGACAAAGTGCAACCTCTACGGCGCAGTACGAGGGACCGTATAGACAATGTCACGAAACCGTCTTTCTACAGGTCCAGTCCAGTCCGGTCATGCGAAAAGAGCGGTGACGATAGTCTACTTCAGCTTACGTTGGACGGGAAGAGACAGCACGAGACCCATCGAAACCAATCCAGTGCCTTCTGAGTGTTGCGTGACTCAAGGCGCAGCAACGCGCCGTGCGTGTAGCCCCGCTCACGGTGCTGGATTGTCTTGGGTGACTCGTAGCGTCCGCAGCGGTCCATCACGAGGTGAAACAAAGTATGCAGTGACTGAAGTCCAAGAAAATGAGCGGGAGACCGCTAGCTTGCTTGTAACCATAACCCACTTGAATGTAAAACATATAACACAGAAAACCAGCATCGGAACAAAGACGAAGTAAAGGGTAGACTTACACGTAAAAATGCAGTATAAAAAACAAGCGTCGGATCAAAGCGCAAGCGTCGAAGAGAGAATTGATCTCGCTTTGTTTTAATGTTGAAGCAAATCCACATTTCGCACTTCAAAGGT
>JAZHYW010028052.1:0-19220 GCA_037355805.1 Ixodes ricinus | reverse complement strand
ATTGTGTTGCGTTTATGCTCAGACAGTTACTCAGGCCCAAGGGGCGTCTGAGTGGTGCCGCTGTAGATGACAAATTCTGTCAGTGCAGTATCACTGCTATTGCCTTGAAGCATTAACGCTCACCACGCGCTAGTGACCAGACATGCACACGTTACTGCCAAAAAAAAAACAAAACTGAATACCGTTAGTCGTTACACACTCAGAAAGTAACTAAGTACGTTGCTCCCGTTACCGAGATTCAAGAGGAACGAGTCCCTAGAGCGTAAAGGGAACGCTTTCACTGTACTCTGAATGTCTCGTTTTTCTTTATCCGCCTTTCAGTCTTTAGACGTGGACATACTAAAATATGCTGATTGGAAGAGTCAACTAGGTTTAGTGTTGCTGCGGTTTTGTAAGTATCCGTTATGCATGTGCGTAGAAACAGTCGTGACAAAAAATTCATGTTGAGGCTCTGATGCACTAGCCGATTACTGAGGTAATGAACTCTTTATGTTTTAGCACAGTAAGGTCCTTAGATCTAATGCTCTCCCTTTGGTGAAAACCAAACTGAAGTGTATAGCGTCACTCGTTACTCTATCAAAAAGTAACAAAAGGTGTTAATCGTTTCTTCTCTCTAAGAGTAACTAAGTCGTTACTTCCCCAAAATGTGACTAGTTACACGTAACGCGTTACTGGTAACGCGTTACCTTTATTTAAGATTGCTAGTGATGAATGTTGGGTAATGTACATCTAAAAATACTTTAAATAAGACACAGTAATTGAGAGGTGATGTGCTTCAAGTAAAATAGCAAGTACACTGGGTGCAACGTACTTGAAGTAATGCACTATAAAACAATGCACTTTCAAAGTAAAGTACAAGTACGTATTTTTAACACAATCTTTCATGATGTCATTTCATTCCCCTATACAGTGATTTTTTAAGTGATATGCATTGCCCCAAGCGCAATCACGAGTGCATGACCTATTTTCAGAAACGAAGCGAATCTTGGATAAAGTCAAGAGGCCACTAGAAATGGCGCCAAATTCAGAAGTCCCTCCGACTTCTGAATTTGGCGCTGCTTACACTGGCTTGTTGCACACGGGAAGGTTAAATGTACTAGAAGAGAGCACACCGTTACCCCTTCACTTCCGCAAGCAATCCTTTCCTTGAGGAGTGTCCTTTTTTAATGAAAGAACATTGAGTTTGCAGGTGAGCTGGTGATAATTAAACATAATGTGATTGAGATTGGGATGCGAAAAAATTAAGGAACTCCAAGTCAACACAAAGAAAAAAGACAATATCTCAAAACATTGTGACGTTCTTCTCTGTCTTCTTTTCTTCAACCTGAAAGTTTACTTTTTCCGCACTACAGTAACAAATGTTATATTATTATTAATTTACTTCTAATATTTTTAACCTCATCACTTGCGCTCACCGAGCGGGAAGTAGCGAGAGTTCAAAAAGCTACGGGAAAGACGCCCCAGAACAAACGGAGCGATCCGACGAATATGCTTACGCTTCAAGTGAGAGTAAAATAACACTCCCAGTATTTCTTCAGGGTTGACAAGGCATCATTTTGTGATACAAATTTAACAAAACCGAATTAGGGGATGTACTTTGAAGTCGGGAGTGTTACTTTCCTCGGAAAGTAGCAGAAGAAAAAAATATTATAAGTAAGGTACAAGTACATACTCAGAGAGTGTACTTCAAGTAAAGTGGTAGTTTTCTAAACCTACTTGAAGTAGTACTTAAGTACAACGTACTTAAAGTACATTGCTATTGATACACGACTGCGCGTCGGTATGATACTCATCCAGATCGATAAGGGAGGGGGGGGGGAGAGAGAGAGAGAGATTGAACTCAGGATTTTTGAGTTCTGCAGCGCGCGCTTTCGTTCCACGTGCTCCGAACTGCACCGATCTCCCTTCGCTCGAGATTGAAAATAAGCAAAAATCACGGAAAGGCCGAAGTGCCGGGCCAGTGTACGATCAACCCAGGTAAGAGTAAGTTAATATTATTTATCAGTAAGCCTTCTCTCCTGCAATAATACAATAATAGTAGGCACTCGGGGAAAGTGAATAATTAGAAGACGGGCTACCTCATAAAGTGGGGAAAAGGTTTCGAGATGGCCAAACGGTGGGCACTATAAAAAGCGTTCCCTCATCTCATCTGAAAACTAGAAACAGTCGCTAAAAGGGATCACATTAATGTCTAACAAAAGCAATTGCACAAAATGTATTCAGCAGTTTGAAAACCAAGTGCGTCGAAGTCAACAGTCCGGGCAAAAGACCCCCCCCCCCCCATACACACACAAAAAAAAAGAAGAAAAAATGGGGAAAAATAGTAGTGTTATACTATTCCTAATTACACATTCAAATTTAGAAACATTCTAGGATCATTCACTTCGTTTCTTGTATTCCCCACAGCGGCGTAGACTTTCCATTTTCCCGGGGGGGCCAGGCTGAGAAGTTCTCCGGAAGGGGTGGGGGGGGGTGCTTTTTTGCGCAATTTTTTTACACGGGCAATTATCAGTAGTTTATTTTAGGGGGTATGTTTTACAGCGTATCTGTATCCCGATGTGTCCGTCGCTGTGTGCGTTATTTTGTTTGCATGCCACTACTAGAAGCTAGTTACATGGCACGTAAACAGCTTCTCGGTAAGGATCATGACCCGGGGAAGAGGGCTCTGCCCCCACCCCCCGCCCCCCCTGAATCTCACCAGGGGAAACACGAGCCCCGATGCCCCCCCCCCCCGTAGTCTACGCCTATGATTCCCCCCATGCACATTGACTATACACCAGGCTCTAATTGATGCCTTCATTTCAAACAAGAAAATCGGTATAGAGGAACAACACCGGAAGCTGGTCATCACAAAATTGACGAACCGGAGATGAGTTGCTCCGGGTGGTAGAGCTGTCTGTAAGCCCCCTGGCGAACCTCGTCGACGACGGTCGGCTCGAGGTCGACGAACACAGCCCGGGGCACGTGATTGCCGGCGCCGGTCTCAGCGAAGAAAGTGTTGAAGGAGTCGTCAACGCCCCGGAGACCTTGTCGCTCGGCATCTGCCCATCCTGCTGGATGCCGTGCTCCAGACAGTACAGCTCCCAGCAGGAGTTGCCGATCTGGACTCCGGCCTGACCGATGTGGATGCTGATACATTCCCTCTGGGGAAAAAAAAAACGAATCCCTTTTAGGTTTCGCTTCACTACTGGCATAAACATTTTGACGGCGTGGGGAAGCAACATTTACACTGACTCGAACGTCAAAAAAACAAAAAACGATATACTTCGTTTCAGCTTGGGTCCAGACGCAGCCGATGCTACAAGCATGAGCGTGTGGCCCTGAACAGTGCCTGTACTGCACGAGCGCGCGTGCTTGGCAGGGACGCTGAAAGCCCGGAGCTCGCGCTTGTAGCATCGGCTGCGTCTGGACCCAAGCGGAAACGAAGTATAGTTATCTTTTTTCAGATTAACTTCAGCGGATGTACAGTTTAAATAAAAACTGATTCTGGGAATAACAATGTTAATAATAATGCCTCCAATCTTTTTTTTTTTTTTGCAGCCTTATACGTTGTTTTTCAGTGCACCTATAAAGGGGAACTTTGAGGATGTTGATACTTTATTGGTACTTTCGTCAAATGCTTGTGATATTCAAATTATAAAGGACAAAAATACGCTAAAATTCACCTATTACTCGTTTTTTTTTCTTTCAAGAACCTCTTCAGCTTACCTTTAAATTTTATCGAAACACTGGGTTCTTCTCATATCAAAGCCACACACCGAAATGTGTCACGCGCGAGCTCGCCTAAGTGTTAAACGAGCAGGCGAAACACCGCAGATGGCTTCGGTCAGAGACCACTTTCATAAGCGTCCTCCAGGAAACCACGGCCGCCGGTGTGGAGGCCATACACCCACGCGAAACGCGTTGGGTATCGTTTACACTGAGACTTGCGGGAAAATCGTGTATTTGCATAAGCGGTACAGGTTTCCGCACCGTAGACTCCACTGTCTTCGCGGCAAAGGCGGAGGCGAGCGACGGCAAGGATGAACCGTTCCATTTCCGCGCAGCCGGGGGCGACGGGTGCGCCCACGTAGCGCACGGAGCTGGCGCAAGCGTCGTGCTACACAACACGCGTGGCCAATTATGGGCAACTTTAGAGTACCGCGTGCATCGAACCGGTTTATTAAGGGGATTGCCGCTCGCAGCCCCGCTGAGACTCTTGCACTCGATAACACCGTGGCCAAGGTACCGTCGTGTTTCGTTAATAGATAGCTTTAGTAGATTGGTCCGATACCTCCGATAACGATACCCGATAATGATACGATGCATGGGCAAAGGCGTCGGTGGAGTCTCGGGTATCGGTATCGGAGTCATCGAACGGTATATGTGCTAAAACTCCCTGATACACCTTCGTCTCCACAGGAAGTCGTTCATAATGTGAGCTGTCCGTAATAACGAGACAAAAAAATGTGATGTATTTACTTAGCTTGCCTCCCAAATGTTTGTCTGTATAGCGGATATCTATGTTAACGATATATAAGTGTATACTACTGTTGAACTGAACGAGCGGGCAGTAGAAGTTGTTTCGGCAATTTACTATTTTAAAACAAACATCGCAGTAGGTCATCCTTGCTTCAGAACTTGGTGGGGGAAGTATGAAACACAACGCTTCTATGATATCTTCTTTGCGTTGAAGGGTGCCTACTCGAGCTAAAATATAATAGTCTCAAATGGTTGGCTTGTTTCAAGATGCAGATTTTCTTCCCTCCAGTTTTTTTTATTTGATTAGATAAGTACTTAAGTACAGTGCACCCCAATCATACCGCCTTTGCACGAGCGCACAACATTTGCGAAGGAGCTCTATTCTATTGTCCAAAGAAGAGGAGGGGCAGGGAGAGAGAGAGAGAGAGAGAGACAGGTCGGATCGCTGAGCCAGATAAACGGGCAGGCTTGTAGCCGAGAGTGACTTAGATATCGACTAATATCAAAGAGTGCTCCGCAATCACGAAACGGACTCATTTCCTCGAAGTCGAGTTCTCTGCACGCTTGAATTTTATCGAGACTCTTGAGATTACGAGTGGTGAAACGCGTTGAAATACAGATGTCGGTTTCGACAGTGGATTCCAGATACATGCGCCACTTTTGTAACATACTGATTGGCGCTCAAAAGCTCCATAATGTTTCCGTGACAATACAGCACGCTAAATCAGGCGAAATTAGCAAAATTATGAAGCCTCGCTGCTTGACATTGGTAGATAAAAAAAAAAAAAAAAAACTCGGAAACAAGATAATTAATTTTGCGCTCCATATCTTGTCATGTGACAGGTAGTTGAAACGACAGCCATGTCATTTAAAAAAATAACCATGAACACATTTATCAATAACACTGAATCAATTTTCATGAAATAAAGAAAACCTACATAGTCTCAGAAACGAATGCTGAAAATTGTAGGTCCTATTGCTGTAAGAACGCGAAGTACAAACTCCATATTATATGATGTACATTTATGGTTTATTCGAAACCGAACCTAAACTCCTTAATACTAATAATTGAGACTCTGTACGTCCTTCGGAACCATTAGGATATAAATGTGCCTATGCTGCCAGATATACGACTTCGCAAGGCCTCATAGCATGCTGCAACTCTATTATTGGTATGATAGTTGCAGTGCTCAGTGTTGTATCCCTGGTACCCCTAGAACAGCGTAGCAGGTCTGCTTAAAACGATCATGGTGTCAGGGATACTGGCGTTTTATAGGTTATTTCTTAGACTTATCGATAATGTTGATCTGCTCAAATATATCTTTATAGCTCATAATAAATCTTCTTACAGAAATGCATGCCGAACAAAATAAACATGTTGAAAGAGATAGCAATATTTTTCCTCGGAAAGATATAGTCTCAGGTGACAACGGTAAAATAAACGTTTCACTCGTGTCCTTCACCATTGCGCCTAAACGTTACGCACTTTTCCCGGAAAAAACGGTTTAGTAGGACCGTGTGAAACCTGGACGGACCACGAAACTTGAAACCGATTTTACGTGGCAAATCAGCTCTGCCGATATATTGTTAATAGTTTATTGTGTGCACCGATATGCTCTCTTCTCATTACTGAAATAAGCAATAAAGCGTCGTAACACAAACAAAATAGTACAGGTATACAATCAAAATCATTGCAGTCGACTAACCCGAAGGTCGAAACACACTTCATGCGTACCAATCGCAAATCAAAGCTTTAAATCATTATAATTTGAAAGAGTATCGAACACTCACCATGATGCTGCTTGGGTGTAGCCTACACTTCGTGCCGAACTTCCAAGGTGCTCGCACGAACGTAAGTGGAAGTCGGGGCGACCGCGGCGCGCTTTTTCTACGGGGCGCCGTGTCACGTGGCCACGTAGGCGACGAACCGGCTCTGTTCCCAACAAGGAGCGCCGCCGATGGGTGGAGGGCACGGCCAGCAAGGACGCGGCACTCACGGCGACGCCGTCAATGCTCGCTCCAGCTGGGCATAACTTCCGATTCATCAAGACGTGGTTCCTTCAACATCATGGGCACTCGAGACCGACGAGCAAAAAGAGAGACGACATATACAAAGGTCTCAAACACAGCTCGGCAGTGCTGCATGTTTCCTGGGTCACGACACAAACCACTGTTTTGATTTCCGGATTGAACCTCTTAGAGGAAGGTAGGGCTGCTATTTGATAACCTTGAAAGCTATGAACTCTAAGATCTCATAGGAGGGACAGCTGAGGCTTGTATCTCGCCATTCCACCCCGCGCTGCCCCATGGAGAAACGGTAAAATAGAATACAGAAAACAACAGAAAAATCAAGCTTTTCAACGACCACGTCAAGGAGTTCAGTGATTTTAATGTGTCTTTTTTAAGTTTTCTCTTGGGACAGTTAGTATTACTAATGACAAGGGCGCCATGCCATGTGGTACACGTGCCTTTCTTAGAAATCCAGGGCAGGCTTACACACGCCGGTTAATAAATATTTTAATTTTCAATCTTTAAAAATTTGGAAACATAGAAATCAACATCTTTTATTTCGGAAAATTGGGAATCTAACACCTCCGTATATTCGGCAAAAAATGAACCCCGAAGAACACCCTCCAAATTTCACGATAAATAAACTCAGAAGACACGTGTCACAGAAGCCGCTATCTGCACAGCGTCAGCCCAGGGGGGGGGGGGGGGGGGGGGGTGTCACGTGACACTCTAGTGACGTCACCTATCTACGTCACGCATCTCTGCCAGTGAGGGCCACGCGACCTTCCTAGCTTTTCCTCGCGTTTTGTCGGTTGGCGTTATTTGGGTTCGTGCTTCGTGGATCGACAAGCTGATCGCTCGGCGAGCGGGTAGGCTCGGCGGAGCGGGTGGGTCAAGTGGGTTAACATTTTTGTAATGAGCAGCCGCAGAATGCAGCGGGGGAAGTGTGTGTATGTAGGGGAGGGGGTTAACACGCTCCCCCGGTATAACAAACAGAAATTCGTGACGCAGAGAAACAACGACACTAAAGCACCACGTGACTCCCCCCCCCCCCCCCGGGTTGATGCTGCGCAAATAGCAACTTCCGTGTGTTACGCTTATCATCCGTGTATGCATAGGACGAAAAGGATACGGTCAGTAAACATCTGGGCTCTGCTCCGCATTTGCTATCTAGCGATAGGTAACGGTTATCCTATTTGGCGATGGTCAAATCACAAACGAGAAACACCGGAATTTCGACGTGTTGTCTATTATCCATTTCTTTGTACTTCATCTCCATTTATGTAATGTGTATAATTTAAACCAGCTCACATGTTTGCTGTTTGTGATTGAATTTGGTGGACCAACCGGCGGAACAAAATAAACACTTAGTCAACTCGTTTAATTTTCCGCAATATAGTAATGTCCCGTTTATATGGACCCCCCCGACCCCCCCCCCGACCCCCCCCCCCCACTTAAATCGTTCGTAATGTGAGTCGTTTTTAATGACGACACAAACATATGCATGTATTTACCGAGTTCGTTTTCGAAAATATTGTCTATATACCGGAGCATTCTTAAGATTTCACTAAATTCTAGACAGTGACTGCATGTACTGCAAATTCACTATTATGCGTTTTCTCTGTTTCTTTCCTTCTCTAATATGTAAAAATAGATGAAGATGTTGGCATTGACTTCACAGGGCCGGCCACTCCATGTTATTTAAAAGAAACACACACACACACACAAAAAAAACACATCGAAGGTTGTGTGCAACTATAACATAAATATAACATAAAATTAAACATAGTATGTCCATATATATGTCACGTACAAATTACACCCGGTCGAAATTATGGAGCGCAGCTGCACAATCTATTTACGCATATTCCCCGGGGTTATCTAAACAATTCTGGTTGCGCCCAGTCAATAACTATTACCGTTATCTGTTTCGATAAGCAAGTCACAAGAAGCACGCTGTGCTCTCTCTTGAAGTGCTGAAGACGGCCCTTGTTATGGCACTTCGGGGGAGTGAGAAAGGTCGACTGTCCATCGTTCCTAGCCACTGCTCCAGCCACTGGCGTTCCTTAAAATAAATAAACAAATTCTAACGCTATACTTTAGTCACAAATGACAAAATCGTCATGCACTCTTAGAAATAGAGTGCGTATACTTTCTTTCAAGGGAGTTCGGGCGAGCCGATCGCAGCCATATACGGAGGGAACTTGGAGAATAACGAGGCTGAAAATATGTTTAGACATAAGAAAACAGTCTCCGTTGGAACTCGCGCACGATGTTTCACGTATAGTTACGTCATGCTTCGTATTACAGCGCAGGCTATTTTCATTTTTTTTTTTTTGCGTCGAAACATTTTTAGAAGCTTTTTATTCGTCGAGCTTCCCATTGCCGCGATTACCTCTCCTAAGTGATTTGCAGGAAAGTGGACGCACTGTACTTTTAGAGCGTACCTAGATTACGTATTTGGGTAGGTAAATGTCGGCGCAATGCTTTACGTACCTATGTCAGGAACGCTATTGGTTTTGTCGCTATTGTCACATGTGGTCACCAACGGCAGCCAATGGAAGTGACGTGCCGCCGCGAGGCAGCCCTGCTGTGGCAGTGACATTTTACTTCTCTGGGTTCTAATGCTTTCCGTTCTCGCTTTCAAGCATGACCTTTTGGAGCCCATTTGGGGATTTACGTGCTAAACCAACGAAGGGCATCTGGCACGCGCCCGGCGGAGGACTGTGGATCAGTTTCGGCCACCTGGGGATCTTCTGACGTCTGTGCGAGTTGTCGGTTACTCGGCGCCTTCTCCGCAATAAGTCTACGTCGGATTGGGGGCAGTTGGGCCGCGATTCGAATCCGCCAACCGGGGTTCCGTAGGCCGGTTGGCGAACAACATCATGGAGTTCGTTATGTTACTCTATGTGTTCTTTCAGCGCTGAACCAATCACAAACATACAAGGCCTAGTGACTTGTGCTTTGGACGCCGCTTGCATGATTGGTCCCATTACATCGTGGCGTCGGCTGCGTCTAGACTCGAGTTGAAACGAAGTATAGAGCATGAAGAACAGAGGTTCAGGCAAGTTCATTAATGAAAGGGTAAGTAAACAAACGAGCTAATTAATGTTACAAATTTAATTTAATAAAAACAAAAAACGGGGACGACGGACGAAGCAAGAGACAAAAACAAAACGCCTCATGTTTGTCCCCTTCTTCGTCCGTCGTCTCCTGTGTTGTTTCAAAAATGCGTTAAGTTAAGTAAACCTGGCAACATTGCAAAAGGTGTATCACCGTAAAATTTGAAGGAACATGTCGACAAAGAAAAAACAAAAACAACGCTAGGCTTCAGCTGATTAAATTAGGATTTCACTCAGGAACAATACGTCATCAATCTGCCGTTTATCGACAAGAGAGAATCGTACTTTATCTGTGTGTGATCTCCCTTTGCCTTATCCTTTTTGTGTAGGACGCCTGTCGGCGCTAGTGTGGAGAACAAGAAATTAATATGGTCTGAATAGTGATTTAAATCATTATTTAAATTGGGATATATTCTACGATATAAATTGTGATATACATCACACTAGCTTTAGTAGTACAGTTTAAATCCAACCTTCCTAGGAAAAATAATCCGAATACACTTTTCTTGTTTAATATTTGTTTATAATTTTAGGCTTTCTTTGTGCATTTGTTTTGCATATAAATAAATAAATAATTAATAGAGAATACAATTATATTAGGCTGAACACGTTCGAAACCGAGGCGCTCTTCTGAGCAAATCGGAGCGTTCAGCATGAGTTCTACCTTCCACTTCATTCTTCAGCTACGTAAGGTTTTCTTGCAACTAAAATAGAACACAGAAAAAAAAAACTAGAAAGGTTATATTCCATTGCAGTCAACTCAGAACTACAACAAATCAAATATTTGTGTTTTACTAACTAAACAATCATTCTGTTTTTGTTCTAGTATGTCGGCGATCGCAGTAATAAAACGTTTTTAATTACACATTGTACTTTACATTTACAGTGATTCTTTCTTACGCACTGTTATCAATGATCGGACAAAATTATCAATCAATCTGCCTTGTTAAAAAAATACGCCTGTGATAAAGAATCTTTATTTTCTAGCTGCAGTGATTTAAATAAAATTAATGTGAGATAAATAAGAAAAAACTGATTTAAATCAAATAAACCTCGTTTATTTCATAAAAAAAAACAATTATGATTTTTTGCACTTTTCTGGTCGTTCCCAGGAATGCCATGATGCCCTGTACCCACTGCAGTATGATATGACGAGCCCACCTCTGTTACGCATCTGGGCATGTGTGTTCATAACTTGCGAGAAAGTGAGGACAACTTTGGAGTCTGTTTAAACCAGAATAAAAAAATGATTTAAATCATATTAATTTGATTTAAATCACTGTAAACTAGAAGATAGTTAATATTTACCATTAAATGTATTTTTCAACATTGCAGATTGATTGATCACTTCGTCCGATTACTGATAAGAATGCGGAAGAAAGAATTACTCTGCATATAAAGTTGTTTAATTAACCTGTTTTTATTGCTGTAATCAAAGCCACACTAAAACGCAAAGGGCATGATTTTGTAAACAGTTAAATGCTTTATTTTTTTTGCATTCTGACTTGATCGTAATATTATATTACATTTTCTTCTTGTTTTCGTGTGTTTTTTGTTTCGTTTTCATTTTGTTTAATGTATGTTTTATAGCTTCTTGTGTAGCTGATGAACCATGTGGGAAGTAGAAATCAAGCTCAACGCACCGATTTGCACAGAAGAGCACTTAGTTTTTCTCGGAATTAGCCTCACCTAAGTCTTCCTTTCTTAATGATGTTCTTTTTCTTTTTTAAATTTAAATACAAAACAAACGCGCATAGTAAGCACCAAATTCTAGACAAGCAGTTTCTAAAAAAAATATATTTTCATTATTATTTTTGCGGGAAAGTTTTGGTTTATATGATCACAGAAAAATCTGTCCCAATTTAAATCACGATCTGAATCCTATTGATTTTTATTCTTTACCATGGTTTCGAGTCTCGACCAACTAGTTCTGCGTACTCGCGGTTTGCTTAATGAAACAAAGTACAGCAGAAAATGGCGTGCAATTCCGACGTGGTTAATGAAGTTGAATGAGAAAGGCGACACAACTGGCGGACGTTTAATTTCGGTATATATTACAGATAGAAAAAAAAGAGAGGCACATGCTCCATTTTATGCAACAAATCCTTAGGAGTATTCACGTAGACTTTGTGTATCTGTTGTAGAGATGGCACAGAGTTAGTGGCACTGAAACCAAAGGTTACACTGCTGATATTTTCTTGGGGTTTTATGCTTCATACTGGACCTGGGATCTTGCCAATGAGTATAGCATATAATCGTGCATCACTTCTCATTTGTAGTATAAGTTGCAAGAGAATGGTGTATGTACGTATTTCGTAGTGATCTCAAATAATGCCTGAGACGGTTTGGGTTCTGAAGAAAATCTGCAAGTACCCCAGAACCTTATAATGCAGTGGCGTACCAACTTGTTTTTGAGTGGGGGGCAAAGCAGACCCCCCCCCCCCCCAGGGCCGGGGGGCGGTGCCCTTGTGCCCTTGGTATCCCTTGGGCGCCGCCGGACAGTGCTTGCCCTGCCCAGTGGCGGCTGTTTAAGGGGAGGCTAAACACATGCCTTGCCCCCACTCTGAGAGCTGGGAGGGGGGGGCAAGCGCCCCCCCTGCCCCCCTTCCCGGTTGGTACGCCCATGTTATAATGGGTTCGTTCATGAAGGTACTTACAAATTAAAGGGCCCTGCAACAACCTTTTGACTGGTTTTTAATTTGCACCGAACCTGAGCGCACTGAACGTAGTAACTTAATAAAACTTTTTCTCAAATTTCGCTTTATTTTAAAAGTTATAGGCAAATTAGAATTACAAAAACAAGCAAAAAAAACCTCCTTCTTGACGTCGTAGGTCCTGGTTTGAGTGGCCGTGAACTAGAGGAGGCGTAGTGAGCTCATCGAGCGCTCACGGCTGCCGCACTCCATGTCGACGTCTCGAGAGGGCGCCACTAAAGCACGTGTTGGATAGGCTGTATGAAGCGGGCGGCCAGGGCGGTTCGCATTGCATTTGCTGCGCGATTAAAGACTAATTCGGCATAACACTTCATTGGTCACAAACAACAGCAAACACGGGGTAAATATCAGTTCAGAACGGGAGCCACTTCGCGCTGCCATACCGCCAAATGGCAAAATCGTCAGCCAAACCCGCGCCGAAAGCCTTCGGAACGCTCGGAACCGGTCGGATCCTCGAGCCGGTATACGACCGCAGCGCCGCCGCGTACATCCGGGACCATTCTATGCTCGCCGTTTGTCGGCGCCTCATCCCACTAGCCCTTTCTAGTATGCGCAGTTTTTTTCCGCCGCTTGGTGGCGGGTATGTCAACGGGTCATTTCTTGTTTCGGTACTTTATAAACTGCATTTGTTTCTTTTCTGATCTAAAATGCTGAACAAAAACTACTTTCATACATAATTGAAACGGTTCGCGACACTTATATTTTGTATCTCGACTAAAATGTATCTCGACAAAAAAAAAAAAAGATTTTAGCGGTTTTCACCAGTGGTAAGCCCAGGACCAAAGACGTCACATATCGCACACTTTCGGCAACGCGGGTCGCCCTCGTAGGTGGAGGAAATTTCCACGTCGTCCGGTTAAACTATGACGCACTGATATTTAGTCACTCTCTCCGTGCCCGCTGGCTTGCCCGAACCCCAAGAGACGTTGAAACCGCAGAAAAGGTAGACGCTTAAATATGATTGCAGGGCCCCTTTGAGCTAAGGAAGATTGCATCATTTCACTTATATGTGTCGACAAGGAAAAACCCTAGATCTACCAGCTCTTCTCTGTCTCTCATGAGCTCTCTTCCTTCAGATACAATGGTATGCGTAGCTCTAAAAGCTTTTTTTTTTAAGCATGCCTTGGTTTTAATTTGTTGCAGGTCACGAACGTTTGCCTCCGCCTAATTTCGGCCTATTTAGGACACCGCATAAACATGTTACATTAACACTTTAATAAAAGAAGATGGTCACTAGTGTGGTACCAGAAAACATGTTTTGTATCAGGTTAAATAAGGGTTCCTTGCTTGCTTACCGATTCGTACTGCACTCCTTATTTTTCTTCTCAGGTCCGGAGGAATAGATATTCCGCAATCAAGTGTTCACAGGGCAAGTGAACACTCGTTTGTCCTTAGTGTCATGCGGCAGGTGAGCGGAGGATCTTGACTTCAGCGAACGGTACTTTTTCCACTTCAACCGCCAAATACAGGGTTGGCGGAAAGTCGCTCTCTGATTTCAGGCGGCTATATTATTAAAATTAAATATAATTATACAAAGTAATAGGTGTATTGTTTCGAAGTAGATGAAAATGTTTTTCGCACACTAAACATTTATATTAGCACCCGCGTTGTTCACGAGGCGCTGCAGGTGCTGCAGGCACTGCTGTTATGCCATAAAATGTCCTGTGAAGGAAATCATGGGAAACATTTTATCGCAGCGATTGATACGTTCCCCTAGCTTTTTCAACCAACCCAGTTGTCGTTAATTTCTGTATAAATTTTGTATCGCGTTGGGAAGACGTGTAGCTCGTCGACCGTGAAAGATCCCCACCATCACTGCACAAGGAGGACTTCAAATATGAAGCTATATATGCGTGATTCTTCTGAGACAGTTTGTCCGCCATTTTTCACTCGATATTGCGTTACTAGACAAGAAGTAGCTCTCTACCAAAGAGCTTCCCTCCTTTCCTCAAAATAGAGACAGCGTTCAGGCGCAGACGTATAAATCTTTTTGAAGGATCGTACACCATTTAGGGAACTTCCTACATCAGGTAAATCCCTGTAAAAAATATTATTGGGATCGTAAAATTATTCTATAGTGCAGAGGACGACGCGGTACTTCCCGGCCAATGCTGATTAGGACAAGTATGTCCTTTCATATTCCTGCCGAAACAAACGCGCTGAAGTTCTCTGCCGTGCAGAAAACACACCAGGAAAAGACCAGCTATGTGACTCATTACCCACAAAAAAGTTGGCTTCAAATTCAGCAACAACCAAGGCCGTAGGATGCTTGGACGTCTAAGATCCAAGTTTAGACTCCAAAGTGAAAAACTCCCTTTGTGATATTAAAGCATGCCTACAAGGGACTCGTACCGTCACCGTCCGCAGCATAACGTCGTCTGCTCGTTCATTTACGGAGGTAGCCTTTTGTAGAACGAAGCCCACGCCCTCTGGATGTATGTGTAACGACCTAACCCACACTTGAGATGACTATCAAAACAGAACGAACACCTCGCCAAAAAAGAACACAAGAGCCAAACGACAAATCACACATGTACAGAGACAGGAAAATCCATTCGCATAAAACGAAACAAAACACAAGCAAAAACAAAATAAAAGAGACTTGGTTAGACTCAGTTCGTTCGCTCCTAAGCTGACAGTGCGATGGAAGCTGTAGTTCTTGTTGGACCAATCGTGCGTCGATTTTTTGGCCACGTGATCACGCCCCCGCCAATTTCCACGCCCAGAGAGCGCGGGGTGAGTTAATGAAAGGGAGGCGGTTCATTGGTACGGCGAGCTCATAGCCACCCCCGGACTATCAGCTCAGTGGTGAATCTGTGGCTCGACACTGGCTGTCCGCAACCAAAAGAGCGAGTTAGCCCACGCCGATTTCCGTGGGTCGACCAGTCGTCCCAGCGAGACCGCAACTGAACGAGTCTCCTCTCGCAGGTCGTAGGATGGAAGCAAAATGAGGACACGTACGTGCACTTGGGGTCGCTAAACAAAATACAGCGCCTTTGAAAAAGAGAAGCGGTGTGGCCACAGAGAGCCCCTTCATGTGGCCTTTGAAATGCTGGGCCGACTAGTTATGAGGACAGACAGAAGGATTGTCGAACTGGACGACTGTTCCGAATAAGGTCGATGTGTGCACGCAGTTAACGGAAAAGCACAAAGTCCCGCTTTGATTCATCGCACCGTTCACTCTTTTTATTTTATTTCTTGAAAAATAGCTCGTATAATTTATGGGGTGCTCAAGAAAGGATAAGCTTTACGACAAAAAAACAACACAAAAACAAGAACGTAGATTGAAAACGGACTTATTTACATCGCTCTTGTAGTAATAAAGGAGAGAGAGGGAGAGAGAGAGAGAAAAGGCGAAACCTGAGGTGGCTTTAACTTCGGCATGGGCCCCTAAAAAACGATCATGTGAAATTTAAAAAAAAAGAAAAACGTTAATATTAAATGTGCTGCAAAAAAAAAAAAAGGCGCACGAGCAGTGTTTGACCGAACATTAAGATCTAAACGTTTCTTCGAAAAGATTTCGAGACTATGCGAAGTGCAAGTTCGTCTGCTTCTTTTTGCAGGGGGTTACGGTGGTGTCAGAAAGACGCCGAGCTCTGATTGGTTGTGATTGGAGGATAGTGGGTAGACCTCAAAGAAAGCTGCCTTGAGGTCTACCACTATCCTTCAATCAGAGCCAATCAGAGCTCGGCGTCTTTCTGACGTCCCACAGTGCCTACAAAGAAGCAGCGTTCCGCATAGCTTTCGCATTAAGTTTTCCTCCTGTATTGAAGATACGTCGAACAAACACATCTAAATACAATATTTTGGCAACATGAAAATGAGGCCTGTATTTTCTATCAGAACCTTGGTTTACTTTTTTCTTCTGCATCAAAATGTTCGCTAGAAATGCACCACTAATTAATAATAGAAAAAACTGTTTTGTGATGTTATTATTGATTATCACTTCTTCCCTCAAGAAAAAGAAAACAAAATGAATGTCTGAGGATAGTTTAAGCGCTACGTAAAGATGGACCTTTGCATCGCTTATCACCCAAGAGAAAAATGCTGAGTCACTGAGCTGTGGACGCATGCGCAGAGTCCGATATACCGCACAGCAGATGAACAGCGCATGCCGAGAAGGCGTTCCACAGCCCAGCAGACAAAGATGGCAGCGCACAGAGGGCGATTTTCGCAAAGGTCTATAGGTCATACAAGTTTTGATTGTTAGAGAAAAAAGTATAATCCTTGCGTGTGACAAGCGTACGTTTTGATGAAACTACGAACAATCGATTTTATATGTACACACAAGCATAGATGCCTAATATTTTAAATACCCACAAGTAGTGCTAAACACGGAAATTAGTAACGTTCCGCTGGGCGCCGAACTGGTTTAATACAATTCGTGAGATAAAAACGGACAATATTTAGAGCATTAATTTTACACATCATATCAACATTTTCTTCGCTGTACATAGTACGAGTGGTGATTAATAAGTTTTGCTTCCTAGAGCGTAGCTTTTTATTCCGTGATGGAATTAAAAAAAAAAGTTATATTCGAATGAAAGTTTGGAATTTCTTCTTTCCCAGGAGCACATAACTTTTCAATATAGGCCCCACCGGCGGCGATGCACTTCCACTATCTGTGCACTACTCTCTGCATGCCGTCGTAGACGATTGAGGACGGCTGTTGGCGACACCAACGGCGCTCTGCTTCGGTAACCTCGTCGTCGGACGCAAACCGTGTACCCTTTAGTGCTCGGTGAGCACTACCCTAACGCCCGTTTCGCTGCGTTTTAGCGTTGGGTAGTGTTCAAGAATGACTTCAGATTAAGTAGGTTGGCTCCTTTCAAGGGAGGTAGAAAAGGTTGCGGGAAAAAGCATAGGAATCCTGCCGTTGAATGTCAAGAAGGATGTTGTTTATAATATTCCTTTGGCATGTGGATTTTCATACATAGGTCAAACTGGCCGTTGTGTTAATGAGCGACTCATGGAGCACAAAAGGTGTGTTCTCCTGCAGTCCCCAAATTCAGAAATATGTAAAACATTTACAAATTTGCAACAATTGTCATCCGGATTGGACGGCCACCACGGTGATAAGCCGAGAGCGCGATCAGTTTTAAACGTGTAGTGAAAAGAAACTCTTAGTATTGGTTCTGCCGGAAATTGTGTAAGTGTCCCGTCAATGGTGATTGACAAGCGGGTACAAACATTTTTACAAATGTAATGTTTTTATGTTTTAGTCAGTTGGTTGATTTTGGCAAGTGTGGTACTGCTGGAAATGTGTAAGTGTCCCGTGCCTGGTGATTGACAAACCTTTTGGAAATGTTTTATTTTTATATTTTATTACTTTTATTAATTTGAATGCAACAACTTCCTATTCCATCGCTAAATACAAGAAAGCTACAGCCTAGGAGGTAAAAACGTATTGATTACGCCTCGTATTTCCGTGAACTGATGCCACGACGCTTCCACGAAATAATGTAATCCTCTACGGCAACTCCACTTCCAATGCATATAGAAACTGAAGGAGATGAGGCAAGAAAAGCGCGCGGGGACGACAGAGCGCCGTGCTGATTGGACTGATTGGAGGGTAGACGGAGAAGCTCCTCCCATAATCGTGATGCGACCGTTTGAAATCCATCCGCAGTCGAAAGAATAGTTCCCTGGAAACACCCTTTGTTCCGCTTCAATGAATAGATAATGGCTACAGAGTGATGCCAACTTTCCCCCCCCCCCCCCCGCCTCCCTCCTTTTTAAGAAAGCGACCTTTGTATTTATCGGAGAGGAAACCAAGCCACTGAAAGTGGCCTTTGTATCCATCGGAGGGGAAGCTAATCCCCCAAAGTCGTCTTTGTTTCCATCGGAAACAAGAACGACTTCTAATCTCCCTCTCGTGGCTTCCACAACGCTACGTCAAGGTCGAAAGATAAAGCAAATATTCAAAGCAAGGCAAAACCCTCCCGCGTTGGCCACGATGTCACGGAAATGATGGGACGCTTTTGGATGCGGAGGTGGCGGAGGGATATATGCAGGGTTTCCCCAGAATTCTAATCAAGGGGGGTGTCCCAATGGCTCGGGGGGGGCGCGATGCGAGGGGAGGTTAGATAAAATATAAAACTGTTTCGTTTTTAGTCCACTAGCTAAATTACAGACGTCTATTAACCAAATGCTCATACCCGTAATGTATGTTTCCCTTTCTCTATATATACACCTGAAAGGTGGTGTTTTCTACTTAATATAAAAAAAAATTCTTTTTTTTAGATTCAAGAAGTGTTTAGGAAAACTAGGGGGGTACACACCTCCCCTAGGGGTCTGGAAATCCCTGGATATATGATTCCCTTTGAGGGGCATTTGCCGCTACCTTCTTGACTTGTAACCTACTTAATGCATCTCTTTCTGCTCACTGTTTGAACGCAATCGAACGTCAAGAGCCGGCACCCGGCGTTCGGGCGTCCGGTTTAGAAGGTGTCCGAACACCTTCGAATGCGCTGCTGTTCGAATACCTTAGGGCGCGTTGGACGTGCTATTAGTATATTTTCAGGTGGTATTTCTGGACTCGCAAAGCCCACCCTTTGGCTTTATGGGCGACATCATGCTGGATATTGTATATCAGGCCTGAGGCAGCTCCGTACGGGCTTGATGTGAAATAACATATTCTCAACAAATTTATTTAATTATGTACACAGATATTGACAGATGAAAAATGAAGCGATTATCGTATTACTTGCATAGTGCCACCGGAGTTTTACAAAACCAACATGTATTTTGGATACGGATCCGAAGTCTCTGTGATAACGTTGGGGTTGCTCGTTTGCTAGCAGGGGAAGGTGTGTGCGGGGGCACACACGCGCTTAGGTTTATTAACAGACCTCGAACCATCGCGGATCATAGATCACGGCCTCCTTGTAAAGGGTAAGTTCACTCGTGAATA
>JAZHYW010028051.1:0-41429 GCA_037355805.1 Ixodes ricinus | reverse complement strand
TGTTTGCTAACAAAGACAAAACGGCATAAGCTTGGTTTACACAGTTTATTATATACAAACTTAGAACACCACCACATGACACTTAAGTATAGAGATATGGTGTTGAAAACATAGTGAAAGGAGGTTTGGACAACTCTATACACGCACTTAATGACCTTGCTTAATACTCTCAACAGGAGGCACGTTTACGCATTTATCTTGCACTGTTCACATTGAGAGCTCGTAACTAGATTTAACCATATCAACCACAAATGGAAGTGCGGGGCCATGCATGTCTTTTGCAATTGAATGTCCACATGAATTAATGCTTCGAGAGATTTAAAATTGAGACCTTTTACGTTATAGTACGTGCGCTCGCCACAAACATATTGTGCTCCACAGCTTGACTGTCTATGTGAGCGCAGGTACTGCAAGAAACTGCCACAAATTGACAGGAAAAAAGCATTAGAAAAAGGTTATGAATTTGCTCCGTTGCGAATTGTTAGCACCATACTGACTCACTGATTTACCTTTCATCGCAGTTTGATCTGCTTTTGCATGCCTGTAAAACAACCAAACATTAATCCCAGGTTTATAGCTCAAGTCGTCACACTGCTACACCGTGCACATTAGAACCTGGAAAACACAAAAAATTCTCAAGATGAATTTGGGTTATGTTGGCAGAAGGACACGGTAATATCAAGGAAGCCATAAAAAAGTTCCAAGTCAGTAAGAATGATAAGTGAAAGTGCAACGGCAGGCGTCCCCAACGGCAGCGTGCAACGAAGCCCGATGATTGCACGACCGGTGCCGCTGCGCTGAGATAACGTTGCTCGACACATCATTAGACAAGCGCAGGCCACGAAGCAATCTCCTGAGACCAGCAAGAAACGGTCAAAACATTTTATTGAAATAGTCAGGAAAACCTTGGGAAAATTTGGGAAATTAGAATAGAAGTGACATAGGTGACACCCTGTCCAGTCTATCTCGAGTGGGCGACGTAAGAAAAAGGAGGTCTTCGCAAAATATTGGCAGGTGTTCCCCACGAGCAAAAAAAGCATAAGTGGCTGCTTCCAGTGCGGTGTGAATGCAGCTACAGCCACCAAACACAAGGGCTTTGTTTGCGAGGCTGCTGGCCTCTTGCAGTGCCTACTTTCTTCGACCCTTCAAACCTGTCCAGCAGAGGGGTTGTAAGAGAGCTCTTCGTGAACGTGCATCTCGTCAAAAACAATGATACATGGCTTGTCTTCAAATGGGCGAAAAAGAAGCTGCACGTCTTTTGGACAAGTCTTCGAAAACTTCTGGGTAAAAACCAACCCTCAGGGGAACACGCCGAAGCCAAAGCTGTAGCTGACCTATAACGGATGGGAGCCTCATGAGGACATGTAAATTTTGGAATGGTGTACTCTAAAGCCGATACTTTAAAGCGCAGCTCATTTAGTGGCTCTATGCCGAACTGTATAGGAGCTCGCTTTCAAGGCGTTCTCGCGCCTCCTCTGGCCTACTCTATGCTCGTCGCTAACGCCTACCGAACTCGACCCTCTTACCTTAAAATGATATACTCCACATTACGTTCCGCTCTAGCCTCGATTTTATACTTTACGGATCTTTCTCAAGAGAACTGAGAAGCAGGAACGTAGAGATGTGGGTTTCAAGGTTGGAAACATTAAGATATAGAGCGGTGGGAGATTATGATAATAATTCAGTTTATTTCCATCCACATTGATGGTGGAGGTCGAGGGAAAAAGCTGTGAAATACAGCAATTGACAAGGCCGTCGACCCCCTACATAGGCACAACAGCTGAGGTAGAGGAAAAAAATGCTACATCCTGCGAAAGTACAGAACGGGTGGATAATATACGAGCACAACACACACATCAAAGAAGATTGAATAATCCTAGAAATATTAAACAAACCGCCATATATCACTGGTATTTTACCTATCTAGACAACAAAATATTCTCTAAGTTGCTTTAAATGACATCTTATAATCAGATCCAGCTCACTAGCATCAAATTGATTGAGCAATTTAGGCAACGTATATCTAATCATCTGAGAGCCGTAATTTGTCCTCCGCGCTACCGTCTCTTAATGATCTACGTGACGAGTGGGGTAAACCGGTTCCTTCGCAGATAGGTGTGGCAAATTCGTGAGAAAACGCGTGTTTTTGTTGCTTTCCAATTTGAATGTATTGCTAAGTCTATAGTTGTCTAAATTGTATAGAATAATAAAGCGGAGTACTGTAAACAGACCAGCTGCATGAGAGTCAAACGAAGCGCCACCGATAGACCTCAACACCCTTTTTGTAATGAAAGTATTTTCTCAAGATTGAATAATGTAGCTGAGCCCCAGACGAGATGGCAGTAATTTAATTGGGAATAAAACAGTGAATTATAAGTTAGTAACTTCACATTCTTTGGCAAAATCGATCGATGATGCTATATCAAAATCCAGCTATTCGTGACAGTTTAGGGATTATAAAATTAATGTGATTGTCCCAGGACATATTTTCGGAAAAATATTACTCACAGTGCCCTTAAATGACTCAGAATCTCAGTTGGAGTTGAATTTAGAGTGATATCTCGCGTTAGTCTGACTGATTTATTTTTGGTGAGAAAAAGTAGAGCTTTCGTTTTGTTTATGTTTGTTTGTGATGAGTTTTCCTGACTCCAGATTTACAGTTTGGACTACGTCAGATTTACCGTGTCTACTAGCACATCGCAGTCCTCTCCCGAAATAAATAATGTTGTTTCGTCGGCATAGTTTACAAATTTGACATTTGGGTTAATGTTTACGACGTCATTTACATATAGTTTAAAAAGGAGGGGACCCAATATACTGCCCTGAGGAAGACCACGAAGTATTGGTTTTACTGAGGAAAAATTACCATTTAGACAAACGTACTGGGCGTTTTTGGTGAAATTTCGTGATCAAGGCAATCAAACGCTTTCGTAAAACCCACAAAAACTCCCAAAACCATTTTTTCTTCGAAACTTTGCAAGATGTATTCTTTCTGCACAAGTAAAGCGGCCTCCGTTGAACGATGTTTCCTAAAACCAAATTGCGAATCTGTAATCAGTTTGTATTTATTTATGGAATTCGTCAAGCGGATATAAAGCACTTTTTCCAGCGCTTTTGAAAAAACCGGTAGTATTGATATGGGTCTGTAGTTTCCCATTTCATTCCTGCCTCCTTTTTTTATATAAAACCGAAACTTTAGATATCTGCATGCGCTTTGGGAATGCTGAATGCTACGCCGGACACAAAATACGTGGAATTCTAATTGGAGCGGTTATACATTTTTGGAAGCGACACAAGCCAAAAGTAATAAGTAGTTGCGTTTATTTTTTTTTTTTACTTTAAACTTTTATACTTAGTTTTAAGTTTATTTACACCAAAAGGGGGGCAAAGGGGGTCGAGAAAAAAGTTGCTGTACGTCGCAGCTCGACGAGTTCCTTACCTCCCCTTACAGTTCATAGTTTGAACAGGATATTGTCAAAATTAGAGTGCGAAATTCAACCAAATAGTTAAATATCTTGTATGACATTAGATATGTTTAAAAGAACACTAAACACAACAAATAAGAATGCTATAATTTTTCACTTCTCACTCCAATATACCTTTTTTTCTCCAAAAACGATATTACTTATAGGGTCTTCAATCTTATTTAACAGAAAACCAACTGGGCAATCGAACTGTTTCTTGCCATTAATTCTCAATTTATAAAGTTTCCGTTTTTTTTTTTTTTTTTGTAGTGTTTGAATTGAGTTAAAGACTTTTTGGGTTTAGGTACTGCTTCTCCATTTGTTTCAGTTTAGCAATTTGGAGTAACATGTTTTGTTAGTCTTCAATAATATAGTGTACTGCCTTATCCGCGCTTAGAATTCTTTGGGACGTAAAAGTGACGACACTTTCGTTCGTGAATATGCCGTGTATACGTGCGGAATTTTTCGGTATTGGTGCGATTGCGCTGCAAATAGGAAGTTTCGATAAACCACCGACAAAGTTTTTAACGCAAAAAGCTGTCGTGTCGCGAAAAACAAAAATAGCTTAATGGCGCGTTTTGAAAATTTGACGAGCGACTCTAGGAGTCGCTTGTATAAAACTTTCTTATGATTTCGCGAAATACTGGTAAACAACGCAGGTTAGCAGGTTACCGTCATAATCTAAACCCTGAGACAAGGAGAAATCAAATAACGGACAAGACAACTCTCATTGTCTCAGGGTTTGTATTATGATGTTTCCTAACCGGCTCGCCTGCATACTTTCGCTCCTTGCAAAGGTTACCGTCTCGCGGACGGCACAAGCCGATGCCCCGGCGGCGGCGCCTCGGGGAGCTTGCACACGGGGGCCGCCGCCGACCGATCGCCGTCTGGCCGGGCTCGCGGCGCGACACTCAGCCGTACTCGACCGGGAGCCCTGAAGTTGCGCTCGAAGCGTGGAAACGACGTTATGTAACGAAAGGCAAAGGCCACCTACACGACGAACGGGCAAAAGTCGATTTAAAGGCGTGCGCGAAGGTAAACAACTGTAGAAAAGTGCCGTTGCTCGCCGCTATGAAATGCGTCCCGCAAACTTGGTAATCCGCGGCCGCTTCCCTTTCCCGCCACTCGTACTTTCTCTAACGTCACGTCTATACGCCTCGCAAGTGGGCTCATTTTCGTCTTCTGCGCATGAGAAAGGAAGTAGCGGTGACGTCAGAACGCCGAGCCCTGATTGGCTGATCGCGGTCCCCTATCTGAGCGTCGTCTGCTCCTTTGCAACGTCGTCTGCTCGCAACGTCGTCTGCGTCTGTCTTACCTTTCCTGCGACTTTCGGAAGTGCAGGTCTTTACGAGCGAGCTCGACTTGGTCTTTCAAAGAGGGCAGACGAAATAACTCGAGCGGTTCGTTGTTTTTGTCGAACAACTAGCAGACGCGCATCAAGGGGGTAAGTCAAAGTACTCACTGGCGAGGTGTCCCGAGACGCCGAGGTTTCTTTGCTAAGAACCGAGAGTGAGCGTGTTAGTGTCCGCAAGTTCCCTCCCAAATACTTTCCCCCCCTTTCGTGTGCGGCAAGACTCCTCATTCTTTAACGGCGGCGGCGGGTAGGCGCAGTTAACGTCGTCTGCTTTACGTCTGCTAGTCAAAGCGATGGCTGCTTTACCTTTCCTGCGTCTGTCGGAGATTCACCGCTTTTTCACCGGCGAGAGTCACCGTTGCCTCGGAAAACAAGAAGATGACAAGAGGAAGAGATTGACCTCCTAATCTAAAATTGAGGTCAGTGATCACAGTATAATACGGGAAGGGTTCACAAGGGTCGCGCGGGCGTATTCCATTCAGCACGCCAGCCGGTCGTGGGCACAGTCGCCGAGTCGGAGTGGCTGCTAGGCCTACCTGCCGAGTCCGCTTGATCGGTGTCAGTGGAATCGCGGCCGTTGGAGCTTTTCCCGGCTGTTTGTGGATCCAGCGTTCTTGTTCGTCGTGGTCTGGTTCAAGTACTTTTTACTTTTTCTTGCTGCTTGAAGTCGAGACGCGTGAGAAGCGCACGTAGAAAAATAAACGTCCGTTGGTCGTCGCGACCGCGACGCTGTCGGCCATGCTGATTTGATCGTAAGAAGTGCGTAGCTTCGGAGCTGTCGTAGGATTTCGTCGTAACCTGCGCAAAACTTACGAAAATTTCGTTTCGTGAATACGAATTTGTTTTTAAGTTTTGTCTTACGCATATTTTTGGCGTAAGATCGTTTCCTGAATCTGGCCTCCGCACTTTCAAAAGTCGCAGGAAAGGTAAGACAGACGCAGACGACGTTGCGAGCAGACGACGTTGCAAAGGAGCAGACGACGCTCAGATAGGGGACCGCGATCAGCCAATCAGGGCTCGGCGTTCTGACGTCACCGCTACCCCCTGCGCGAGAAGCAGACGAACTTGCCCTCCGCATACTCTCTATCGCGGGGCATGCCGACGAAACGATCGGACGATCGTCGGGATACGTAGCAATTGCTACAGCCGAGCGCGGCGCAGATTACCCTAAAGCCTAGTTCACATGCAGCGGTTTTGGCCAGTGGCGCGATTTCTGCCGTCGCGGCGATCGGGCCAGCACTAGTGGTTGAGCGGCACGAGCGCCGCGACGGCAGAAATCGCGCCGCTCTAGGGCCAAAATCGCTGCATGTGAAATACTCTCGCTGCGAATGGCCGTCGAGTCAACCACCAGCATGGTGAATACCGGTGTTCGACGTCATCATGTGACGTAGGTGCAAGGCATGAACTGTACACGACTTAATTTTCGCGAGGACCTAATTTTCGCGCACCGCCTACAACTCGCGAAAGATAGGTCCCGCGAACAATTCCGGTAAAATGTGAACACATCGGAATCTATATTGAGATCCAAGCGCGTCGCAAAAAAAGAAAATATAATCCGCGAATTATCCCAAAACTTCAGCTTTTACCTAAATCGCGAAATTTAGAGCCCGCAAAAAAATAAGTCGTTTACACTACAGTATACGAAATACTATACCTTTTTATTGTTTTGATTTGCGCTGCTTTTCTTAGCCTGCAGCGGAGATACAGTCGACGTAATCACACGGGAAGTAATCCGGGGATTTCTCCCAGGCACGCGCAACCGGTGACGAAAACGTCAGGCTTTGCGACATGCGAAAGCCTCGCCGTTTTCGTCTCGTGATGCGCGCGTGCCGGGGAAATGCAGGTTCTCCCTCGTGTGAACTCCTAGGAGCTTTGGTTTTAGGCGTTCTGCTTTAGGATATTTGCTTTAGAAGCCTCGCTTTTATCGTTCTTGTAGGCGACGTGCTTTATGAGGAGACACTTCTTTGGGGCCTCCCAAATGCTCACCTGGCGGCCGTCTCGCTCCTCCGCAGGACGCTGGTGCTTGCTGCACCCGCCTCGGGATCTCGTCGTGGGTCGGCGGTGGGCGCACGCGACTACGATCCTGCACGACGTCGACGAATGCGACACCCAGGTGGCGCACTGGCCGTACACCGAGAGGTGCGTCACTGTCACCACCTGCGCAGACATCTACAGGGTACGCCCCCTTCCTAAGCGGTGAACGGTGGGAGGGAACGCGTCGGAAAAAGAGCACGAAGAAATAGATATCTTCGTTCGATGTACCCGCATCTCTCCTGCACCCAGTGCAGAAAAGTGTGGGGCAGTGTGCATCCCGTATGTGTATCGAGATACGACCCGAGGTACACCTCCCTACACTTTCTGCGCCGCTTTACAAGGGCGCCGCCATCTTGAATTTTCGTCACTGTCCAGTATGGGCCAAAAACATTGTTTTGCCGTCGCCACGCTAGATTACGTTTAGGATATAAGTGTAGCCGTCACCCATCCTCTTTCTGACTCCCCTCTCTATCATTTTTTTTAACGATATGCAGGTTAAAATGTCGTATTATTTTTTTACAACGAAGCTGTTATGCGCTATACTTCGTTTCAGCTTCCGTCCGAGCGCAGCCAAAGCTACGTGTGGCCGGAGCCAATCACACGCCGGCAATAGGTCACGCGATCTCGCCTGCACTTTTGTATCACTCCGCTGCGCCGCTGGTCGTCCGTGCCGCCCGCGCTCGCCGAGTATTTCGTCTGCTACGGGTGTATCAACGATATCGTCTGCTACAGGTTTAAAAAGTGCCCTTTCACGTTCTGAAATTTAGTCACAGGGAACGTCAGTACGTAGGCTGGCCGCTGGCGTCTGTGTCCGAGCTTTCCACCTGTTCGGCATTTCGAGATTTCGACATTGCAAGGTGCCCGATGACCCGGCCGTTGATGTTTCCTTGTATTGTCTGGATATACCAGGGCTCGAGGCGCAGTCCTTTCCACCAGCTTCTCGGCGTTCAATGTGATCGGCAGGTAAAGAGGTGCCCTGATTTCGCCGCGTGTCAGTGAACTGTAGTGGCCCGGACGCTTTTTTTGTTTACAACGCACTCGCGGTACGACGCGGCCGGAGTCTCCTGCCGAATTTGAAAGTAGACATTCTTCACGACCTTTCGCACCTGACGCGGCGCGTATAAACGTGCCTTTGCGAAATGACGTTTTGAAGCGACTCGGTGAGGGAAGCAGCGAAGCACAAGATTCGGCCATTACAGGAACGAAATCACACAGAAAAACCGAGTGCTGCAGCCGTGTTGCCAGCGGATGCACGTGTTTTCACCAAACCAGATGCATTTACATATATTAATAAAAACATAAACTTCAGATATTTAATTCCTTTTGTTGCAAATCATTCTCAGCAGTACACATCTGGAATATTGTGCAATGTTTACGCACAAAACAGTTATTTAAAAAAAATTCTTTTGCGGACTACTTTGTGGTGCGTAGGAATGCTTTTCTCGAAGTTGCGAACCGTCCCTCAGCCTTTGGCTGCGCTCGGACGGAAGCTGAAACGAAGTATAAGTGGCGACGAGATGTTTTGGTGGCGCCACCTCGCGGGCGCCTTCCTGTGACGGCGCTGGTAGGATGCGAGCAGACGACGCGCTATGTCAAAGCATGGAGTGGCTAGTTAGTTCGCATCTATGCCGAATAAAAACGGTTTATTTATTAAAGGAACGTGTATGACGTGTTTTTTAGTGACCTTTCTAATGAATAACAACGCCTCGAAGCTGTTTTCGTATTTACAAAAATTAAATGTTCAAAAACAACCCTGGAGCATCACATTACAGCTTGCGCGACGTGCGTCAGGGCTGTTCACATCCTCTCTAAAATTTGTATTTTTCGGATCTGTGGAGGCTTCTGTAGAAAAAGGTTTTGCATTCACCGGAGTAAATGACGTGCTGTCTTCTTCGCTGTGCACGTGCCCACAGTTGTGTTGCAAAGCGCTGCACACTTGTTTTAGCTACACTGAATTTGCCGATACAGACGCTTCTATCCAAGTGTGACTGAACAGTTGCAGACGAGCAAATGCTCGTCAGCACCTGACGCTTAGCTCCTCCCGCATTGAATACGTGGCAAAGGAGTTTGTCACATCGCGACTTCTGCTCGAAAAAAACAAACAAAAAAACAAACAGACATTTTCATAAATTCTTAAATTGTCGGAAATGGCCCGGCAAATTCAGGCGATTGATTAATTTGTTCTATCCAATTTTCACTAAGAATTGTTAACAACTTTAAAATTGCTCGCTGAAAAGCGCATCACGCATTATCCGCAAAAGTAAACATACCAACGGTAGTTATTCATAGAAGGTGAATACCTCATTTTTTGGGGACGCTGAAAAGTGTCACCGACTAACTGGATTTAACAGACCTTGATCGCGAGTGGGACTCGCGCGTTTCGCGTCGACCGGGTGAATAAGCAGGGATTTAGTTGAAGCGACTCCGGAAGCCAGCCACCCCTTCTTCCTGCCAGTTATTTTGAGGAAACACTTGTTTACTGGTTCACAAAATGCACAAACAATTAACTTCAAACTAATAAGGGGCCTGCACTCACAAAACACATTGGAACCAACAGGACACACGGAGTCGCTTTCACTGAAGTGTTTACTATACACTCGCGAGATGTTCTGAAATTTCGCTTACCTATCTTTAATTTGATGAGACGTTCCTTTCTTAGTTTTAGTTCGTCCGAATCACGATAAAAATATACCCTATTTACCATGGTGCAGTGGGGTAAAGCGCTAGATATTCCATTTTTATCATTAGAGAACAGCACACCACCATCCGAGCGCTTCGACACCTCAGCGCAAAAAGTGTTCGTTAGCACAACTATGCGAGCCACGGTTTCGAGCTTCGGTAAAATGTCCTACTACAAATATCCCTTCACCAAATAAACACGACGCGTGAAACAGGCTTGGCCGCGCGTTACCCAAACAGCGCGTGAAGCGAGCTGACGAGCCGAGGGATCCAAGAATCTGCGCGCTCACTCCCAGTCAGTCCTATCCGTGACGTCAAAAACGATGATGATGATAGCTAGAGAAGCGCCCCCTGTAGTTCACGCACACACTTGCCGCCAATAGGATCTGGGAAAAAAAAATGCGTCCGCGGATTGCTGACAGAAAACTCCCCATTGGTCGTGGCAAGTATGAATAAACCAAAATAAAAAGAGGGGTCGACCAGTGTGAGTCAGCCTTCCTTGGCATTCTGATCCCTTGTATATCATCTCTAGGCAGCGTCCTCGGAGGTCGTCCTTGAGGTCGTCCTAGAAGTCATCCTTGAGGCCAGCCCGGCCTAAACGTCGTCACTTATGCGGGGTCACATTCGCCTGGGGCGCACCGCACGCCGCACCGTGCTGCAACGACGGACGCGTCCCACGCCCACCTGGTCGTGTCGGTGCGGCTGCACTACATTCGCCTGCGACTTCATGCGGCGCGCGGCACCCGTGCGTTGCTGCACCAGCTGCCAGAGTGTCGAACCGGAACCGAACCGAACCGAAAACCGGAACAGAACCGTTATTTTTAGCCGAACCGGAACTGAACCGAACCGAAATCTTCGCCGCCATCTTGGAACTGAACCGGAACTGAACCGGAAAAAATATAACGGTAACCGGTTCAAAACGGTTCACGGTATTTTTTTTATTACAAAATGAGTGTTTGAGAAGTAAAAATTGGCAGCTGCATTGCTATGTAGTGATCAAATTGTCATAAACCAAATTGCAATGTATAGGAAATTGTGGGTTTTCGTGGCGCTTTTGTGTTGACACTACGATTAATCGTGTGTCACGTGGTCACGTGACATCATGGTTTCAAGACATGCTGTCAAATAATGTCACGTAACGTGACCCCGTGGCGTAGTCGCATTGCTCACCGCGTCAAGTCGACTTAAATTCAGAACGTCAATTTCCCCCTCTCTTCTCCAACGTTTCGTCTGCTTCTTCCTCCCCGGCCTTCTTTTCCCTCGCCCTACCTTCTTGAGTTGCAACGGAATATAGATGTATTAGCGTTGTTGATACCGTGACGTAACATGCCATCACTAAAGCCCATTTATACAGAAAAGTAGCGACATCCTTTGAAGAATGCCGCCTGCTATCTTGGGCCAAACCAGGCGGCCCTACCGTCGACGCGAGGGTGTAAAAAAGCAAAACATAAAGATAAAAGCTGTGCGCGTCAGAGGAGGAGGGAGAAGGAATGCCTATGCTGTCGGAGTGCAGTGCATACTATGAGCTCATGTCGCCAATCAAATAACACCGACTGTGCAACGTCACGGCTTTCATCGTCTTTCTTTGAGCACATCCGTCGAGGCTGGTAGACAGTGACAGTGCGCTTTTAGCCTGTGTGTATGTATTTGCGTGTCTTTCAGCCTTTGACTGCGCTCTGACTCAAGTATAGGAAGGCCGTGTGCTATCTTGGTCCAAACCAGGCGGCGCTACAGTCGACGCGCGGGTGTAAAAAAACAAAACATAAAGATAAAAGGTGTGCGCGTCAAAGGAGGAGGGAGAAGATGTCGCTACCTTTTTTATTCAGGGGCATTAGCCATCACGACTTTTCACCGCGAGTCGTGCGACACCGTGACGTACTCGGTCATGAGCCTGAGCCGAGTGCTCGGGTTCTTGACAATCAGCATCGCCAAACATTCGTGTTGGCTCGTGTTCAATCAAAGATGAGAATAGCCGAATTCTAATAAAGCCTAAATCTCAACCAATGCTTTATTCTTTGCCAACCCCAGCGCATGACTATGATGAACACTGGCGGTATATAATTAGCGTCAGATCACATTGTCGCCTGTTCTAATAGCGAGTTGAGGAGGGGAAAGCTGTTTCTTTCCTTTATTTTTCTGCGTCTGCCATTGAGCAGAGAGGAAAACTAATGGGTGTTTTTGTAAGCTATCAACGTCAGGGATTACCTCTTAGTGGCATTTGCTGAAAGTGCAAAAACTGTTGCATGAACTATTTTATATGTACACATCATTGAGGCACTCAAACATGTTTTCGTTGTTGCTGAACTGTCTGAGAAAGTTGTCCAGGAGAATAGAAGCATTGAGAATTTATCTGACGATAAATAGAACTACAAGTGTGTATGGCAGGGATACCTGAAAAGAAAGATTCTAGTGGCCTTTGAGGGACAGCCGAAAGTCGGCAGCCGCTCAAATTCTCGCAGGTTTGTTTAAACTTCACAGTTTTTGGATGCAAAATAAACGAAATGGAGAATTACTGCTAACAAATGGCAGAAATATAATTGTCGAATTGGCACCCCCAAACAAAGGAGGGAGTCCCTCAGAAATAAAAAAGTATTCTCTGGAAGAGTATCGTCAAATTAAAAAAAAAGGGGGGGGGGGGTTAAAAACCTACTGTGTTGTAAAGGTTCCTCTGCTCCGCATCTTCGGCACAGAGCAGACAGCGTGATCCTGCAAAACTACTTCGTTTGCGAAATCACTCCTGCCAGAAAGCGCGTTTTCGTGGTGCCAGACGCTCGCGCCGTTCCTCACGACGCTGCACCAAGCAAGAATAATTTTTGTTTCTGAAAACATGAGTAACACTGAGCGCGAACCTTCTGCAGCGTGCATTTTGCACCTCGAGATTTGATTTTCTCAGCAAAAAAGCAGACTTGGACGTAGTTCAACTACTCTACTCAAACTACTGTAGTTTAACTACTTTTCCGAGTAACTTGGTAACTTTCAATTACAACTTTATTGGGGTAATTAGTAGTTTACTTTAACTACGTTTTTCAGGTAACTTCTACTCAAATTACTAACTACTTTCGAAATCTAGTGCTAATTTTGCTCATCACAAAAGTTTGAGCGCAGAAATAAATAAGACGCCGGCAGATGAAGTGGCATTCCGGAACAAGGGGCCCCCTCACATTCCGTTCCCACGCACTTATACTCGGCAGCCGTAGAAACTGCATCACAGGCGTCCTTGGGCCAAGGTGGCGACGAGCAGCCAAAACATAACACCGGCGCGCACGAACGCAGGAACAGATGCTTAACAAGCCTTGGTCGGGTATTGACCTAATCCGGTAATGCACGCAGGCGCCACACCTCCAGCTGCAACCGTGAAAGACGGGGACACTCCGAGGGTTGTTGTTGTTTTCATGTCTGCCCTTAGTGAGTTCTGACTCAAGCGGTTTGGGGGTTCCACGGGTAGGCGCCACTGGAATGACCTCGCAGCTGGGCGCCTGTTCCCATGGTCGCCTCGTCGTCAGCGCATACTCCCTTGCAAAGCCGGACTTTCCCGCCCACAAACGCAGACACGGATAATCCGTTCATGGGAGCACCTTCCCGCTTCAAGCTACAACTGTACGAGCGACGATGCTTGTTCACGTAATCCTTCGCGTCCTTCCGATACCGTAGAGGCCGGCGAAGATTGCGAGTCACCCTTGGGAAATCCTTTTGTTGGGCCCGGCGTCAGCGGCGAAGTATACTTCGTTTCATCTTTTGTTAAACCAAAAATTTTTTTCTTCAGTAGCGTAGCACTAGCACTGCAACGAAACGCGCAGTCGTCCGGATGATCTCATCGTCGTGGCGCGAGACTTGAACCCTTGACGGTCAGGTGCACTCGCTCAGCGTACTCTCCGAACGTCGTGGGAATAAAGAGGGGTCAATCATAACAATCTCAACTTGCCGAAGAAAAAAAAAAAAGGAGGAGAGTTTTTTTTTTTTTTTATAAAAGACCCTCTAGCCGAGGCAAACCTCACATGTTTCGTCATGGACACCGAAGATGCTGACACTCGCCTTCCCGACCCTGCACAGCTTGTTTCTGAAATTCAACGCTGCCGTTCCCCCCAGCGCGTCGGTGGAACGTCTTTTTAGCTTGGCTGGGAACGTCTTTAGGAGGAAAAGGGGAAAACTCTCCGATAAGGACTTTGAAAGTCAATTGCTTCTGCGAGCGATTAAACTATTTTGGTGAAAACGCAAGCCATAAAATGATTGCATTTATTTTAGGCTCGCGGGGTTTTCACGGATCAAAACTGCTGTTCATTTTGCTACCACAAAAATACAAAAAGTAACTTCGAAAGTAACTTCAAAGTAACTCGCTACTTTTTACAGTAGTTAGTAGTTTACTCAATTACTATTACGAATGCGTAATTTCTACTCTACTCCAATTACTTTTGGCGTCAATACTCAGTAACTTAACTTAACTACCTTTTTTGAGTAATTTGTACATGTCTGGCAAAAAGAAATCTCTGACCACTCGCATATAGTGCGATGATATCGACGATGCAAACTATGTTAAACCGTCCAGTTTTTGTTGAAATGTGATGTTTCTCAACACAATACTCCGTTTCACTTTAAAGGCCGGTTCTCACATGCAGCGAAGCGCTGATGTAGCGCTGCTCACGTGTCGTCAGCTGTTTATCGCCTGCCATGAGCAACAGTCTTGACGTTGCGATACAAAGCTGGCGAACGCTCCCTCAGCGCGCGTAGCGCAGGTCAGCAACTGTGCTTGTAGCGCTCCGCTGCATGTGTGAAAGGCCTTGAAGAGCTGTGCAACGATATTCAGTTGGAATGTTTTTCACTTTACACGAGCTTACTGGCACTGGTGGGACTCAAGGATACTCGCACGCAACGCCACTGGCCAAGAAACTCCTTTGTTGCGGTGTAATTTCAAGGACAAAAGCGATCATTTTCATTCAATCTCTCTTTTGCAAAATTTGATGACGTAACGTGGGGATCGCAGTACACCCAAGTGACGATATTTGAATGCGGTTCATAGATTGGACCCGAGCATTGCGTGGGCGCTCGATTTGGGCTCGTGATAATTACTAGCTCGAGAAGCATTCAGGTAGTGGCCCGTGTCCAATCGCTTCAACGACGACAATAGCCGAGCCATAACAATGTCTGGAACTCAGCGCGTGTCCTGTGCTTTGCCAACCCCAGCGCGTGGCTATGATCAACATTGGCGGCATATAATCCATTCCAGGTCACGTGGCCGCTTGTTCTGGCTGCGAGTTGAGGGGGTGAACGCTGCTCGTTTTTCTTTAATTTGTTTCTGGGACTTCTATTGCGTGGGGTGAAAAACGAACGCGTGTTTCATAGGTCATCAACGTCAGGGATCCGTTCTAAGCGGTATTTGCACAAAGTACAAAAATTGTTGCATCGCCCCTTTAAGTGTGAGCGTATCAGAAACTAAAAAAGCGAGCTCCGGGCTTTCAGCGTCCAAGCACGCGCGCTCCTGCAGTGCAAGTGGTCGGGACCAAAGGCTCGTGCTTGTAGCATAGTAAAGTGGAGATTTGGGCCAGTTGGTTCATTGCAAACAAAAAGCGCCGAAAAAATACAGGGACACAGACGAAGGGAAACAGGACAAGGCGCACTCTCAACTGCAGTTTATTGAAACTTCACACGTTATATAGCCACAAAAACCCTGTTTACCCTATCTGCTCAGCCCGCGTTTCAAAAATTCAAACTCATTTGTAGATAAAGATAGGGACGTGTCACTTATACATTTCTTCTCCCTGGTCCTAATTTCATATGCCTCGTGTAATTCTCGCGACACTTTATCTTTGTACCTAGCCAAAATCTTAGTGTTTGTTTGTAGCATAGGCTGCATCTGGACTTGAAGGGGCCATGCAAAGCGTTTCTGGCCATTTTTTTTATTAATTTGCATTGCTTTCGCTTGAATTAGTGGCTGGGACTCTAGCAACACATTAAACATAAAATAAACAAGAAATCTTGCGTATTTTGAACATAATAGCTGAAAGAGGTTCAGAATTTTGAGCGCATTTTCTTTTGTTGATGACGTTATTGGTCTGAGCCAATAGAGAACCTAAACGACAAGAGCGTGAAACAACCATGCGCGATCTTCCTAAGTGTTGGAAATTAACATCCAGTTATGAAGATGTGAGCGCCCCACCAATTTACGGGTGTTCCAAGCAAATATATGAGTGAGAGTCACGTGCTTGAAAGGATCAGAAGGGGTACTTTGCGCCTATTTAGCCAGTTCTACCTCTAGAATTCTATGTCATCATTATCCGACGTTCTAGACCAATGTCGTCACTGAACGCTCATGTTTGACACTGATAGGCACGCCGTTCGAAGCAGCATTTGGTTTTCTTCGTCCCTTTGCAATGCCCCTTTAAGCTGAAACAAAGTATAGCAAAAGGGGATGTCCAAATTGTAAAGTTGTGCAGTATATATAGCAGTGTCGCGATGATATGCTGCAGCCTCATAAAATGTTAGAGCGCGCATGACTGATAAAGCACGGAGTTGTAAAATCAGGCCACAAAACAAGTGCCCGTAAAACCAAATATCACTTTAGCCTCCCAAGACAGTATTCTGCGAAGTTTCGAGCTCGTGCAATCCGATGTCCTAATGTGATTTAAATTAGAAATATATTGTCTGTTCTTTGCGATATTTATGTGTAATTAGGAACATCATTACACGCATCTCTACTAGAGAAATACGCACCATAACCAACCAAGTCCTGAACAGTAAAGAGTCCGACGTTTCAAAACCGATTTGTTTTTTGTTTTTTATCAAGGGCGACTATTTGCACGTGGAGAGCAGCAGCTTCTTTTCTATCTACGGTGTGTCGTTTGCTTCACTCACTTTTTCTTCTTCAAGTGCCCTAGTCCGTTGACACACGCCGACGGTTAAGTGGCTGTCGACCTATTGAGCCCGACCTATTGAAACGTCGGGCCACTAAATGTTTAGGACTTGGTTTGTGAAGGTCTGTATTTCTCAACTTTTTGACCCAACCAGACGGAGTTCCGTCAAACGTGTTTACGTTTAAAACATGCATCCCTATATAGTTCTTTTTGCAGTAAGGCGTCGTGTATGGCATTATTTAGAAGAATATAATTTATTATCTCTCTCTCTCTGCACATTTCGTGCATTTGCCTTCAGATCTATAACGTGAGCACACAGTTCTTTTTGGCATACCCCGCGACCTGGTGTTTCACACTGCCAAACAGCGAACAAATAAGCACGTTCCGCAGACTCAACAGATGGCGTATTTTCGAGTATCGTCCTCCCGTGTCGGTCTGAAGCGGTTATGTGAACTTCATACAGTCAAATTTATTGATGACAATAACAAATATTTTCTTACTACCTGAAGACTTGACAACATAAATAAAGGGCCTATCACCATAAAGATATACATCATAAGTTAATGCACCTACAAATTATCTGAAATATGCTCTGCAAATCTTTTCCGGCGTTTTTATCCTCGAGAGGCACGTGTATAAGTGATTTGGGAGAAACTTATGCCTTTTTTTTCATTTTGAAGCTGATTTAAATAACTTGTGTTCCTGACGCATATTCAACTTCTCAAACATATAGAAGTCTGTTGCTTCTTTTATTTGATGAACAACAATTTTATGTGTCTGTGGGCTGGATGAAAACAAAGTACATACACAGTGGCGCGTGGCAGAACTATGACGATTGCGCACGCAGACCGTCAGAAAGTGACCAATTAAGTAGCTTTAATGTCGAGTAGACTATGAAATACCACTTTGTTGTATTTAACAACAAATCACCAATTAGCAAGGGTGATGCTTATTTACAAATTGAATTGACCGGCATCTTGTCAAGAACAAACATCAAACGCCAAGCTATGTCGAAAAGGTGCACTTCAATGCGCTCTATTTTAGGTCATATCCGAACTGAATACGAAGGTCACTCTTTTCTGCATTATTATTCGCCTGCATCACGGCGCTGAGTGTAAACAATATTGGTCAGGAAAGCAAGCGTTGTGCTTGCCGCTCAGAGTTTCTATAAAAGGTAGACTGAAAGGGTTTGTCCTAAAACTCTCCTGACATTTTGAAAATATTATTGCTTTAAGCTCGGTTGCATCGTCATCATATATATTGTGAAACGTATTTTATAATCTAGATTTCAGAATATATATGGCGAGAACGTGCCCATTTCATGATTGTATGCACTAACTAATTTCTAAGTACAAGAGCACAGTAGGACTCGACTTTTAATATTGCGACGCAAAGGTTTACTAATCACGCGCATTTTAGACGACCCACCAGACTGATAACCTTTAGATTCAGGTAAAATATGTGCGACTGAGGTAAAAAGAAATAGATGTTGAGTCATATATGTTAATCTAGCTTTTCATTTACTGTTTCATCGAAATTAAACAACTCAATTTATTTTTGGTACCTGAAAAAAAAGTGGATTCAACAAATGATAAAAAGCTATATAGTTACTCGTTTCACTCTTGAAAAAGTGCCTATTGCCAAAGGAACGCGGAAAATATATTCTCAGTTTAGCGGTTCAAACCGGTTCGAACCGGTTCAAACCGGTTCGAACCGTTATTTTTCGCTCCCCGGAACTGAACCGGAGCTGAACCGAAATCCGTGAACCCGAACCGGAACCGAACCGATAAAAATTTCGGTTCGACACTCTGCACCGGCTACTGCGTCGGAACGAGACCCAGGTCCTCGCACTGCGACCCGTAAAGGTTAACGCTCTCCGCTGCCAAACCGGCACCTCCTCTCCCTCTCTCGCCTCGTCGTCAGTCATCCTTCCTCGTCTCGCGAAGCACGGCGGCCCGCAGCTCCGAGAGAACGTGATGTCGGCGCTGCTATCTTTCCCCTCAAGCCCTCTGCTCTGGCAGTCTGGCTACGATTCCAGCAGTGACGACGGGCGTCGGTGTTTCCCTTTTCGGAGAGTGTGTGTGTGCGCGTGCGGTGCTGCGTTGCGTCGGCCGCCGAGCAGCCAGTCCACCCACGCCGGGCACGTGAAGCTTTTCCTCGTCCGTCGCAGTTCAAGACGTCGGTGAGCCTTCGGGACTTCGTTTAAATTTTCGCTGTGGCTAGCGTTACGTCCGGACGGAGCACTGGAAACGCGTATACCTAACCCTCCCCCGCCCTCCTCTCTCTCCCCCGTGAACCTAGGGAAGGCGGAGATTTGGACGTAACACGTCGGACGTAACGCTAGACACTTCGAATTGTCTTTCAAATGGATGGTTCAAGTATGTACTTGTTACACCAAAAATTCGTCCGCCAACGTAAAAACAAAAACACATGGACTATGAAACAGAGCGTTAGCGAAGACAATTTGTTACTTTCATTCCTCGCTAGATGGCGCGAGCCGCCGCCCCACTCCTGCGGATATTTTTTACCGTCCACCCGTTCATGTTTTGCCCTTGCTAGTGACCGCACCGAGCGCGTCGCACGGCGAGGATGCTTCGCGTTCGCCTGGTAGTGCGTCATGTGGTGCACCTACACAGTGGCGTGGCCTTGGGGGCGACATTTTCTCGGTGCCGTGCGCGCCCCAGACGAATGTGACATTAGGCATCGTCCCTAGACGTCGTAAAGATAACAGCTTCACTGGTCCTCCATCTTTAGGTGAAGTGGAAGGGCTCTACATTTTTTTTTTATCTTGGCTCGCGATGATTCATGTAACGTTGTTTTGTAACGTGCCTTTATTAAATTGACGAAAATATTGCCGAGACATCCTATACCTTTAACATTTTACGTGTCTCACAGTACTTTACCCGTCGTTATTGCAATCATTTACGAGAGAAACTAATTTTTCCCATGTGGCACTCGAAGCACCATTCGGTAATTAAGGTGAAGTGCACTTAGTTGAAGTGCACTAAATTAGCCATTCTGACGGGGGTATTAGGCGGCACATCTCCGGAGCGAGTAAAAGGTTTCTTTGACGCAACTCTGTTATGGTGGTGACTTTCCGGAGCAGTGCCTCTCCAGTCTCGGCAATGGCTCAGGATATTTCACAACCCTTTGGAGGGAACGGTGGCCGAGTGTTTTAGCGCGCCGAAGCTCGGAAGGCGTGGAGTGAAAGCTCGCGCTGCAGAGCCCAGGGTCGCTAAACTCGTCAAACACAAAGTTGGGGCCGAAGTTCGCAGAGCGTGCTGATTGGACTCTCGCGACGATGGCGTCACGCGGGACGAGATGTCAATCATCCAAGCTCTCTCGGTGCTCAAATTCCAGCGAGAATGTTAAGCACAAAGTTGTAGCGAGCTTCATCGGAGCGCGCGCGAGCGACACCGTGGGGCCAGCGGATTGAACGGCTGCACTGATGACGTCGCGCCCGCGTGTCCCTACATCCCTACGCCGCGTTAGAGTCAATGCTGTCTAGATTGTACCTAGGCGGGCTTTAAATACTCTGAACTTTCTCGTCGCAAGATTGTCGTTTGTGGAAGTTATTGGTGACGACAAAGTGACGTTTCACAACTTTGGGAAGGAGTTATTTGAGGTTAAAATCTTCGCTTCGGAATCGAGGCGAAGATTGAACTTTGTGATATTGTGGAGCCGTGCGCGGTGTACGCGGCTCCTCATCTTCTGCCACTGTCAACAACGCAACCGGGGTCACCCACAGGCGTTGTGTATAGAGACGTAGGTAATGTCTGAGAGATGAGGGGGCGAGGGAGGATGACGAGTAAAAACAAGGAAACGAAAAAAAAGGTACGACCAACACACACACAAATAGAGAAAGAGAGAGGGTAGGGTGATGGTATACTGATGAAGGGGGATATCTCTTCCCCCGAACTTTTAGAGCGCAACTCTTAGGCGCCTGTTTCGAGCTTGAGCGGCGTCGCCGTCGGCGTGACCGCGCGCGCGTTGCATTATGGGACGTTTGCCCACTAAATTTAGCGGGGAAATTGATGTCACGCGACCTCAACACCAATTTAGTTTCCCCGCTAAATTGGAGGGGAGTAGGAGAGAAGGAGGGGGGGGTGGAGGGGCATACCCTCCCCTCAGTACTCTCCCCTCCTCCTCCTCAAGAGCTATGCTTTAATTCTACATTACAGATAACTGTAAACGTCTGTCATTTTTTTGTTTGTTTTATTATAACTCTCTGAAGTACTATAGTCTGGGGCTGGGGCGATACACCCCCCCCCCCTTACACTCTTATGCCCCTTGCCCCCTCTTTCGACGCCACTTGGGGGAGGGGGGTGAATCGCCCCCTCCCCGTCCTTCTGTTTCGACGACCCTGCTTAGAGCAGGGGTGGATCCAGAACTCCGTTTTGGGGGGGGGGCGGAAAATTTTTAAGGATACTATTCTCCCATTCTTTCTTGTGCAGGGGGGTCCACCCATGTTAAATTGCCCTCCGAGAAGGGAGAGGGAGGGGGGTCAACTTTGTTTGGGGGGGGCGGCTGCCCCCGTCGCCCCCCCCCCCTCCCCCTTGGATCCGCCACTGGCTTAGAGGCGTTTCAACTGAGCGATGACGAGGAACAGCACAGCGTGCAATTTTCGAAATAATGGCTCTAGAGATTTTGGAATTAAAACGGTTCGCGTTCCATGTACTCACGAGTGGCCATGACAGACTTTCAAGCGAGAGGCTCGTGCCAGGGCTCGTTGTGTGCAGGCGCGTTCAGTGACGTCAATTTATAGTTCATAACTTTCACGTCAGGGTCAGGATTACCAGTTGTGAATGACAAAGTTGATGGTGCGTGTTCGAGTCGACGGTGGAAAGTTTGGTTGTGTACGATGAAAGTTTGGTGTCCTCGCGTTCTCGAAACATCACCGTCAATATTAACAAACAGACATCACTCTTATATCCGTTGATGAACGCAGAATTAATCCCAGTTTGGCTAATCTTTGAAAGTCTACCATAAAATGATTTTATCCCGCTGAATGGGGACAACTGCCCGGGAGCGAAATCCGTTCAAAAGTAGACAATGCTATTCGGCTGGTTGTGACCTAGCCACGTCGGGCTACACTCTGATCCCGAGATAAATAGAAGGAACGACAGGGACGCTTTTAAGTAAATTCAGCTTTATCGGCGGAAATAAGAACGATATCAGACTATCAGCTTCGACGGTGTTGATTTTAGAATGTAATTACCCAAGCCTCCGCTGTGCTTTTTAGAGACCATCAAGGTCGCATCGGATAATCTTTATCGTGATATTGTACGTATGAACCACGGTCGTCTCCGCGTGCTTTCTCGTGCTGCTCTAGCTTGGCACCTAGGGATTGGTAGGGATTTTTCGCCGCTTCAATGAAAAACGTCACGAAGATAGACGGATCTGCGGGTTTGTTAGAAAAGACAACTTTGCGGCAATCTTTCGGCTCCTCCCCCACTATGTCATAACACGAAGAATCTTTGAGTCCACGAGTTTAGCGACAGGGATCCTGGGTTCAATCCCCCACCTATGGCCGTTTCCATCTGGGGCTCTAACTTCGTTTCAGCTGTTGGGTCCAGACGCAGCCGATGCTACAAGGCGCGAGCTCCGCGGGCTTTCAGCGTCCCTGCCAAGCGCGCGCTCGTGCAGTGCAAGCACTGTTCAGGGTCACATGCTCGCGCTTGTAGCACCGGCTGCGCCTGGACCCAAGCTGAAACGAAGTATAGTTGGCGAAAAAGTAGGCGACAAATCCGGTGGCCGTGATTGGCCGACGCGGTGCTGAACCTCGGCGCCGGCCAGTCCCGCGCGCTCGAAATCCTCGTCGACTTTTTCGCCAAGTGTCCAGATTATAAAGGCCCTGGTTGAGCATCGTAACGGCGTGCGGTCGTGTGTCAGTGGTACCCGGTGCACGTTGCCAGACCCCACAGTGCTAGAAGTACTGTATACCGGCTAAATTTCTCAGGGGCAGACTCACCTCAAAGCTCTCTAAACATGTAAAAACAAAAAGAACACACTTTTCTTATGCCGAATGTTGGCAGCCGGTTCTTACCGCCTAAAATTTCATTCCTTTTTGTTCTTCTCATACGGAGGAACGAGGTGATGAATCGACAACGCAGTAGAGCCATTACAATGAGCTGCGCAGCTTAGGTGTCGCGCACTCTGTTCCCGATATTGCTTGTGGGCGCCGCCATCTTGGTGCATGTGCAGAGCAGACGCAACTGCCGATCGTCGTGATTCAAAGAGCGCACCTTCCTCGCGCTAGGATCGGTGTTATCGAGCTCATGTAATATTGCTTCGCTCTGTCACGAACTGCCTCAAACGTTTGTGGAAGACGGAAAAGCGTTTCATGTGATTTAACTTAAGGCTACAGATAACTGCAGCAACCATGATTTGAAGCCACAAGATGGGTAAGTTGCCGTCACTCCGAAGCGTAGCTTGTTTTAGTGTCACTGACCCACCAGCGCATTGCCCATGTTTGACGTCAAACTTGCAAGCCATGTATTGGCAGCTGTACGATTGTATGGGCGCACTTCGTTTACTCCGTCAGTCCCACTGCCGACAAAGTAACGATACATCTTAACCCGGAGAACATTAAAAAAGATGTATGCGAAGCAAAAAGAAAGAACGAGTGCTCAAAACGTGCACGAATCACGTTCCAATGGCACAGCGAAAGCAAAACGGTGCTTTGCCGCATGCAGTGCAAGTGGCCTGGCCATTCAAGATGGCGATGGCAGCGTCATGGTGGCGACGATACGTACGTCATGGTGGTATGCCGCACGCCAGGCCGTCGGTATGCCGCACCAACTGCGCCGCCCGCAACAACCTTAGCAACATTTTCCTCTGATACGAACTGCGCATGATGAGAGTCTCCTGTGGTGGCGCATGCGCAGTGCGTACCGGAGGGTTAATAAAGCTTGGACTTTGGGTTTGGGCTAGCTGGTTGTACATAGCTAAATGTGCTGCGCTGCACAGTCCTTCCGGGCTAGGAGCGACTGCGCTAGCAAGGTGAGAAGGCGACACAACGGGTCAATCACCGTCGTGTCGGGTACAAACACAAAAAGCAAGTGCAGTCAGAATGCGTAGAAGGGTCGTCTATAAAATACCATTGACGTGTGGCAAATCATACATAGGACAGACGGGGAGGTGCCTAAATGAGAGACTCCGAGAACATCAGATACGCATGTGGGCAATTGCAAGCACCCGGCAGCTGGCAGCGCATTGTGCAAGATGTAACTGCGAAGCGCATTTGGAACTGTCTCAGTCTTGGACAGATCAAAAGATAGGAACAAGCGCGAAATCATAGAAGCCTTGCACCTGGCATCAGGAAAGCACGGCACGTGCGTCAGTGATCCATCAATTGCACTGAACGAAAAGGAAATTGAATTGCTCAGACATTCCGCAGCATAACGAGGCGGACCAGCACCAGCTTCAAGGTCCCCTCTTACACACCACAGAAACCGAACGTAGTATCAGAACAGAAAACAACACCACAAACATCGAAAGTCCACGCATCTTCATGAAGACATTTTTCATATATTTTCCGGATTTTCGTTTTTTTTTCTTCCAAACTCACGCATGGGAAAACTCTGCAAGGAAAAGGAGAAAAAAGAAAAGAATAAACAGTTGTTAGTCACTGCCGTGGTCACCGCCCATTCATGTACGTTGTGTTTCTCCTCATCTCAATGTAACTCATTGTTTTCCTTTCATTTTCTGGTCAGCGCGTTTGTTCTGTAGAGCTTCGCAGCGCAGCACATTTAGCTATGTACCGGAGGGTTAAAGTCCCTCTGAGGCCGCGCTTCAAGCAGGTTCGAGGCCCGTATGTTTCCCAAGGTATGTATGTTCTCGAACATTCTGCATTTCTTGCATACAAGGAAGAAACACTCCCAGACAGTGTGCCTGCAGGCTGTCTTTTGTACGACGTATTTGCGATGTGAACGCGGCTTTATAGGCAGCTTAATTTATGGGATATAGATGGGCACTTTACTCCAGCCGACTTTGGTCGGTAAGGTTTTGTCTCCAGCTTTTTCTTCTTTTTTATTATTTCTTCTTCTCTGGGGAGATAAACCACGTGAAAGGAACGTTGGCGTGAGAGCAGGCGTGCCACGACGCGCTTCAAAGAGGCCGTCGCGTGCTGCAGAAATGGCGAGGTTCCCGTCACGGCTACGCCACCGCCCCGCCCGAGGGTCTGCCCGTACCGGTGACGTACGTGCACACGGGCATGGACCGTGTCGAGGAGAGGACGCAACAGCAGCGCCAGGGCGTCCGACGGCGGCGACAGCAGCGACCGGAGAAGACCCCTGGTGGTCATCCTGTCGGGGGCGCCGGGCAGCTACAAGGACTTCTCCTACCTCATTCCCTACCTGGACCGCAACGGATGTGACGTCGTGTCGCCCGTCTGGCCTGGTACGTGCTTCGCGCGCCACCTGCTTCCAGAGTGTTGTCCTCGCTACCTGGGCGCCGCCATCTTTAATTCTGGAACTTCTGGTATGCGTGAAAACATCGCTTTCTTCTCAGCCTCGACGGTAGAACGTTTAAACATTTTAATTGCAACCGTCAGTCGTTCTTGTATGACCCTTCTATACTTGTTTACTTGTCAGGGTTGTAATCTCTTGCTTTTTTTTTCGGAACGCATACCGGATATGGGGACAACGTGGCTGGGTGCGAGGCTAAACGAAAAAGGTGTATAGGGAGTATTCACTGGCGGCCATAGCTGTGTGCGCGAACGCTGAGCGCGTGCTGACGGCGAGCTCCGAAGTTCTTTTGCAACGGGCATTCCGCACCATCAAGAGTGCCAGTCTTAGCAGCCTATTGATGTGAGCTCGTTCTGAGCATGCGCTCTAAACAGCACCCACAAATATGGCGTCCAGTGAATACTCCCTATACTGGCTCTGAGCTTGGCAGCGCGAACGCCTGTGCTTCGGAACAAGCGATTACGAACTCGATAGACCCCTTTCGAAAGTCTATCAGCGGTCTCCATTTTGGGGGTCCAGCTGAGCATGATTCAGATGCACATTTGATTAGGCTTTTGCAAGAAAGGTATACACAAATAATAAGACTGTTTTAACATGGGAAGCAGAAATAACAGAACCGGCAGAAAAAAAAATAAAAAAAGAGGGCTCAGGCAGGGTTGTCTTCTCATCGCATCTGCTTTAAATGATATATACCTGAGTAGAATAGAATATAGATTAGAAGAATGTCATTTAGGTTTTGATGTGTCATATATGAAGAGAGGGAATAAAGTAAAACCCAGTTATACCTGGAATGTTCTACGCAGGCGACATTGTACTTTTAACAGATAGCTGGGATATGAGCTGACTAAGATATCTGGAGAGGACGGAGACTCTCTTGGCCTGGAATTCAGTAGCGACAAGTCGGAAATAATGGCTTATAACGATGAGAAGGGGGACCCGCTGAAAAATTAAGACGTTTTCATAGAACACGTAGAGGAGTGTAAATATCTAGGAGTATGGCGGAACGAGGGAAAACAGTACATAGAAGAACAGGGAGAAAATATGCTAAAGAAAGGAAAAAGGAATGCAGAAATTATGAAGCATAGGGCACTTATGGAATTACAATAGATATGAAGTTGTTAGGGGAATGTGGAAAGGAGTCATGTTGCTGGGGTTGTCTCTTGGCAATGTGGTATTATGCATGAAATCGGAGGTCCAGTCGAGTTTAGAGAACCGGCAGAGGAGCGGGGGCAGATTGGCACTGGGGATGCATGGGAATACACCAAATGAAGGAGTGCAGGGAGACATATGGGTTGGGCATCGTTCGAGGTTAGAAAGCCGATCAGTAAGTTGAACTTCTAACAAAGGCTGGACACGATGGAGGATACACGATGGGCGAGAAAGGTATATAAGCATCTTTATATGTAAATTCTGAGCGATAAATGGACAAACCGAACCCGAAAACTGAAATTCAAATACCAAGAGTCAAGTGCTCTACAGGGCAGACTACCTGCACCTCCGTAAAAACGGAGTAGAAGAAGTCGAGAGAAAAATGTGGGTGGAAAAAATGCGGAAACTCTGCTTTAACTATGTAGAGGGGACGGACACAGGAAATAAGGAAGGAACATTGGTACGACAATTCACGGGGGAGCTCGTTGTTATTTGTAGCTAGAACAGGAGGTATTGAAGACTAGGACATATAGGACAAAGTATGAGGAAATGGACACGCAGTGTGCCGCATGCCAAGGGGAAGACGAGACAATAGAACATCTGGTGCTGAGGTGCACCGGCATGTGCTCCAGTCCTCCCGGAAGGGGCGACGGATTTAGCCGGGGTGCTGGGGTTTGCAGACGAGAATGAAAGAGTGCTGGGATTTGCAGACGAGAATGAAAGAATGGTTGATAAGTGCATTTTAATAACGAAGAGGAGATTAGAAGACTGGTGGAAATCATCTAGGAAGGATTGAATGATGTACAACTAAATAACACAGCTGGGGACAGGCGGGACTGAGGCCGCATGGCTCTGGCCCGAAGTCTCAACCCTGTCTCCATGCAGTGGGCCCGGTGGTAGGGTAACGGCGCACTAGGCTTGACCAGAGGAAAATTGGCGACTCCCTCGCCGGGGAAAACAAGCGGGTAATGATGTTTTTTGTTTTTTTATTGATTTTTATTGACCCAGAGTTATTTTGGTCATATCCCACACCGCCTGGCGATTTGCAAAATTGCAGAGGAGAAGTAAATTGGCTAAAAAAGCGAAAGGAGAGGTCATACTTTTTTTTTTAATTCTAAGCTAGGTGGCGCTATAGCTACCGCCCGATATAAAGCGAGTTAGCATCCACCCATCCATCCGTCTTGGGGGCACGGAGCATGTGATTGGATCCGCGTCCTCGTTGAACGCTGACGCAGCACTCGTGTCCAATACATAAACAGAGTAGAGTCGCGTGCGATATTTTTCGCCCACAATGCGCGAAGAAACGAAAGCGATATCTGTAGCACGGTCGCGCAATGCGGATGGAATGGTGCCGTCACGTACAGTCAGAGGCAATTTGACCTGCGACAACGTGAACGCCGGCGGAGCAGGCAAAATGCCGCATGGGGCGCAGCGGTCGCCGCGGCGTTCTGGGAACGAGACTCGGCGGACTGGTCCACTATAGAAGTGGGGGGGGGGGGGTGATTAAGACGGAAGGGAGACATGACGAAGGGCCGGGCGCGGCATTTCGAAGCGGTTAGCAAAAAAAAGCCGACTTATATTTTTTAAGTATTTTATTGTTCCCTTGGCGAGGCTATCTTGGTTTGCTTCCGTTCTGGCGCTCATATCTTAGCATGAGTTTGTAAAACCGTCGGGCATTACTACTCAGTTCTTTCTCACGTAATGATTCCAACTTGATCTCAGTTTACGGTTCGTGGTTCAGTCTAACAAATATATAACTAAAAGTGAACGTAAAAGTAAAAGTAACTAAAAGTATTGAGTGCACGCCTATAAGTGAACTATTAGTCATTCTTAACTTCTTTCCATGATCAAAATGAAACAGCGGAGCGTTTGACCCTTGGAGGAGCTGCAGCCAAAATTTACAAAGAGAAGGCGAAAGATAAAACGCAGGAAAAATATTGTGGAAAAAGAGCTTATCTGATATGATTGAAGGCCATTCTGAGCGCGAGGGGCATTTGTTTCGGCTCGACCTCCCCGGCAGCGAAACGTGGACTGCCCCGTAGCCTCTTCCAGCGCGAAAAAGTGAACGCAGCGCTGTATGGCACATGTGTTCCTCGTGGCCGCTCGCTCCGTTGTCGCAGGTCAAATTGCCTCTGACTGTACCTGAGAGCGGAGGTGCGACGTGGTTAATTCCCATAGCCGTCGTGGTTGGCGTCGTGGATGCCACTTACGACCGGCACGAGTGTCGGTGATCCGTGAAAAGTGGGTTAAGCGCGGCGGGTTTCCAAACACCATCCAACATTACGCGTAGCAACTGCATACTGCCAAAGTGGATTTCTGCATGACGCGAGTAATGTTTGAAAACAAGTCTTTCAAGCAGACGACAGGAAAACTCTCCCTTCGTTGCGTCGTTACTGGCGAGGTGACGGGGCTCCCCTCTCTTCTCTCTCCGCGCTGCGGCGACGGGAAAACCCGACTTCCCTGGCCTCGCGCCAAGAGTGGAGAGAAGAGTTTTTCCACAGCGGCGCGACGACAGCCCACGAGCTCGAAATATCCGCAAAGTGCGCCGTAAAGCGTTAAAAATCCCAGACGACGCGTGGCCAGACATACATGAAGCCCCTCTACACGAAAAAGTAACGACATCCTTTGAAGATTACCGTCTGCTATCTTGAAGCGCGAACTAGGCGGCATAACCGTCGATGTAGCTGGATGCGGTTCCCTCCACGAGTGATATGATTCAGGTGCCTTTCACGAGTGGGATGGATGTGGAATTCTTTCCACGAGTGATATAAGTCGACCGCATCCAAGGGCGTCGACGTACTCCGACATGCGCAGAGAGTACAGGAAAGGGATGAAAAAATTACAAGAAGATTCATTGGTGGATTCTTAGAAATCCGTTAGCATGACCCTTCAAAAACGCCGCACGTGTCCCCTTTGGGAAACGCTAACACTAACTCCGCAAAGAGGCCAAAGAGGCCACAAAAAATAGAGGAAGCAAAGAGAAAGCCAAACGAAAAAAGTAAAGGGGTTAGAGTTTCCCAAAGAGGGACGTGTGTGGCGTTTCCGGGAGTCATGCTAACGCATTCCTTAAAAATTCACCAATATATATCTTATTGAATTTGTTTAATTATTTCATTGTGCACTATACTATCGACGTTGACTCAACAGTTGTGTGGCTGCCCATGGTGGGCAGTAAGGACAAAGTCGCGCAACTAGGACAAGCGCCACTGTCCTTGACCTAGTATTTAGTACACACCCAGACCTTGTTCAGTCACTTTCAGTTTTACCAGGTGTGAGCGACCATTCTGTTATTCACTTCAATATTCCTAACACCTCACCTCGCAAACGTGCTACTACAAAAGTAATTAGGGACTATACCAGAGCTGACTACACCGTAATAAATGCTGAACTAGAGGTATTTTTATCTGATTTTCTTTTGAAATTTTCCGAGCGAACGCTGGACGAAAATTGGCTTGTGTTTAAATCGAAAGTAACTGAGTTGACTAACCGTTACATACCCCTTCGTAGAATTAGAAACTCGCAGTCGCCTTGGTTTACGCCATCATTGAAACGGTTACTAAACAAGAAAAAGCGTCTTTTCCGACGGGCCAAGCTATCTATGATCCCAGATAGATGGACAGCTTATCATCAAGCAGAAGATGAGTACACGTGTGCTCTGTCCCTCGCCAAAATTACGTTTTTTAATCACACCCTCCCATCGCTATTGGAAACCAATCTACGCAAGTTTTGGCACGTGGTGAACGGAAATCAAAGGAAACAGATTGAACTTACCACTGACAGCGAACTGGTCGTTCCTAGGGAGAGTTGCTGTGTTGTTTTAAATTCTGTATTCTCATTGTCCTTTGTTAACATTACACCGGCTGTGCTTCCCGATATTCCGACTCATGATTTCTTCCCGATGGATCCAATAGTTATTGACTGGGCAGGTATATGCAAATTAATCCAAAATATGAAGCTTTCCTCTTCTCCAGGTGATGACGGCGTTAATCCCAAATTTTTGAAAAACACCGAAGTGTATTCTTCTATAATATTATCAAAGATTTTTGCACTGTCATTGGAATCCTGTTCGCTCCCGAAGGACTGGAAGGTGGGGAAGGTGGTTCCTCTGCACAAGTCAGGTAACACCCATTGTCCCAATAATTATAGACCCATTTCACTAACAAGCATACCGTGCAAACTCATGGAGCATGTCATTTACCGTCACATTGTGTCCTTCCTTGAGACTAATTCTTTTTTCAGTAATCATCAACACGGCTTTAGGAAAAATTACTCGTGTGAGACCCAACTACTTGACTTTACTAACGACTTGTTCTCTGCTATGGATTGTTTGATCACAGTTGACTGCATTTTCATCGACTTTTCTAAAGCATTTGACACTGTCTCTCATAGTCTGCTCCTCTGTAAACTAAGTAAGCTTAACTTGGACCCTAATATTTTAAAATGGATAGAATGCTTTTTGTCTAATCGCACGCAATATGTAACTGCCAACGATCATAACTCCCCTCACTGTCCCGTGACGTCCGGTGTCCCGCAAGGGTCAGTGCTTGGGCCCTTGCTTTTTCTTGTTTACATTAACGACCTGCCTAACTGCATTTCTTCATCTATAAAACTTTTTGCTGACGATTGTGTTATTTATCGCCAAATTCTGGATGCTGGTGATTGTACCGCCCTTCAGTCTGACCTAGCTAATATTTCATCTTGGTGTGGCACCTGGCTAATGAAACTTAACGCTACCAAATGCAAGTCGATGAGACTTTCACGTCATTCTAATCATGTGTTACCGTGTGACTACTTACTTAACAATGTTTCTTTAATGCAGGTTTCCTCCTACAAGTATCTAGGCATTACGATTTCCGATAACCTCTCATGGCAAAATCACGTGGACCATATCACAAGTAACGCTAATCGTTCACTCGGTTATCTACGGCGTAACTTTTCTTTAGCCCCAACTAACCTGAAACTTCTGCTCTATAAATCTTTAGTCCGATCAAAGCTAGAATACGCATCATCAATCTGGGACCCTAGTATTAACTCTCTTATTTTACAAATAGAAGCCATCCAAAACCGTTCGGCGCGTTTCATTTTTTCGAATTACTTCCGTACTGCCAGTGTCTCTTCAATGAAATCTAATCTTAACTTGCCAGATCTTTCATTACGTCGTAAAATGTCTCGTCTTTTTCTCTTTCATAAGATTTATCATTTTAACTCTCCCCTCAGTGATTCTCTCTTTCTGCCACCATCGTATATTTCCTCCCGCAGCGACCACCAGTACAAGGTTGGCGTGCCAAGCAGCCGCACTAATTTACATTTCTACTCCTTCATTCCCAAAACTTGCGTCGACTGGAACCACCTCCCCGCCTCCATCGCCCTGATCACCGACACCGTCCGCTTCAAATCTGCGATCTGCAACCATTTTTTGTAACCCTGCTGTTGTGTTTATGTTGACGTTTATTATTATTTGTGTGTTTATTTCGCCCACTCCTCTCTGTAATGCTTCGGCCTTGAGAGTAAATAAATGAAATGAAATGAAATGAAATAAAACTGCTGAAATGCTGCTCAATCACACAATATATGTACTCGATGATAACTCAACTTTTTTACGTTAGATAGCAGCGGTGGTCTTCGGAGCCACGCGCTCGCCTGCAGGCTGTTCCGTATCGTTCGCGACTGTACGTGCTCAAACAATGGCAGACTCTGATCATTGATGCAGTCAATTATACGAGATTGCACGCGAAACTCGCACGCACTTTTGGTAAAGGGTCCATACAGTGTCGACTGCTACAGCCTGCCGCGGTGTTTCAATATGGACGGTGTTTTCCTGCACACCTGCTGGTGGTACACGTCAGCAACCCAGGGGCATTGGCCTTGGGACTTGACCTGCAGGACTATGGCCAGAAGCCTAGGAAAAAGCCGGGGTCTGATCTTGGAGAGTTTTCCTGGTTTTGACGCATAAACCGATCTTAAAAATGGCCTCTCTAGAGCGAGAACACGCCAAGGCGGACTGACTTTTCGCTGATATAACCGCGTTCGCTGTGGCAGTGCCGATTTGTGCAACGTTAGTTTTGTGTTGTTATGGAGAGGTTCCAACCCTTTTTCTCGCAGCAGAAAATGACGGACCCGCACGCCAACTTATGTTACGAGCACAAACAGCCTACCCCGTCAATCTGTTTTCACATTCCTGCCTCAATTCTGAACTTTCTCTGGCAATGCATTTAAAGGTATACAGAGGGGCGTACCTCTCGCGCACCTGGAAAGCCGATTAATGCGGTGCCACGCCCCTCTCTTTGGGAATCTTGAGTTTGTCGGCTTATTCGAAAGACCCTGAGGCTCTATGAATAGTGCAAGTATTCCAGGATGGTCATTCGATAAGGATATCTAAGGTTGATGTAGGCTATCTAGCTTCGTCGTTCCAAGCGGGCACGACCACGGGAAAATCAACAAGTGGATGCTTCGTAGTACGTGACACACGCACACGTTCCGCTAGGTTCACGGTCCGGAATGCAAATGTCAGATGCGCTTCGTCGAGAGGGAGAGCAAACGGTGCCAGGGGATCGTCGCGACAAAACACTGGCAGGCGTCCAAAGGGGTGCTTATAAAGAGGTACATTAAGCCGTTGCCTAGAAACGAGATATATAGTACCAGCAGTGGCGTAGCTAGGAATTTTTTTCGGGGGGGGGGGCTGAGGTGGCTGGGGTGTTTATGACGGGGTGTGGAGAGGGGAAAGGGGGTTGAGGGCTGAAGCCCCATAAGCCTACCCCCTGGCTACGCCACTGAGTATCAGCTGTGTGCGAGACGACGGGCTACCGGACGCAAACGATAAAAAAAAATGCAATCTCTTGGCGACCACCCATGAGCAACGGGGTTTTCTTTAATTATTATCAGTAGTAGACTATGATAATTATTTTGTTAGTAAGAAAATAGAGCTGCTCTCGCTCTGGAGGGTTCTAATCATGCCTACACGTTGTTTGTTGTTGGTGTCATTTTGCCGCCTTTTTTACATGGTGACCCTGCTATGACTTGCAAGTTTAGCCCACAACGTTCCAGCTTTCCAACGAATATTTTGTTCTTTTGTTGTCAGACCTCGCCTTCAGTCGGAAGAGTGGCTGCTGGTGGCATTCAAGCCAGGAGAAGACGAACTTGGCTCTCGATTTTCTCAGGACCATAGGAATTAAAGAGTGAGTACTTTCTCTGTCCGACGGACCAAACTCAATCCGTGGGGAGGCTTGAGTTCTGTTAGTCTCCAGCTGATATAACATGGTATATAACGAAAAGGACTAACGATTGATGTGGGTGCTCGCGTCAACCACGTGAACTCAGATGAGGTCTGATTAAATCACTTTTTGGGTGCCGGTGTCAACTCAGATTGATGTTATTATAGAAAATTTGCAACTGGTAACTTCGCAGACTCTTCTAGGGCCGTCATTGTGAGCTGGAACAATGAAAGCACCTTGATCGCTTCTATCAGTTCTATCGTCAACGGCACCAGATGAAGCATCGCGACACCCGTTCAGGTGGATTGAACCACTTGCGTTTTGTCTGATGGCTCTTCTTTCAGGGCCGACATGTTGGTGGCGCATAGCAGCGGGAGCTACCCGGCATTGCGCATGATCAACAATGAGCATGGACTCAAGGTCAAGTCTCTGGTACTGCTTGCACCTGCGGGACACAAGCCACTTACGTGAGCTGATTTTCGTGCCTACAACCTTCGCCTGGATCTTTCAGGCTCAGGGAAATCAGCTCTCTAGACGTGTGGGGACGTAGCAATCGCTGCAAATCTACTTCAGTTACAAAAAACTTCATTGCTCCTGTGTGCTTACACACGTCACTCACGGGCTGGAAGCTACAAGTGCTAGCGGCTCTGCCCGTGTATGCTCGTGCACCACTTCGCTCACCGGGCCCAGAAATACGTCAGCGCGCGATGAAAGAAAAATTGGCACAGCCAATTCAGAAGCGGAGGAAAACGCGATTGCAAACTTTACCAGAGCATCGCTGATAGCTCTCATTGGATAGACGTTGCTCTGCACCACGACGTGAAATAGCTCGATGTTGCCTTGGATCACTGCTGAGCAGTGACCGTACAAACAGCCATTTGGTTCTTTCAAGCTTGCTCTCAGCTAAGCATATGCCACCAAGGTCAGCGATGCTCCGAAGTGATCTTTCCACAATATATGGCAGACAAGATGGCGTGTGCCCTCGGTTTCTCTTTGCGCAAGCACACAGTTGCCTGCGAAAGTGGTGTCACGTGAGCAACTGCTGTCCGAAGTCGCATGCATGCTGAAGATGCTTATGATCAAGGCTAAGGTTTACTATGTTTGTGTGGCTTGTAGGTTTTTTCTTTGAAGGGGAAACCCACGTAGAAACACGGGAGGTGTGTGGGTCCGTAGAATGACATGTTTATTGGCGAATACGCCACCACGCTTACCCGTCGGCCAACCAAATGAAACTAAAGACTAAAATAGGTCGGCGCTGTCGTACCAGACAGATTCACCCGGAGAGTGTCCACGCTACCGCACTAGGCAGATTCGTGGGAAGCGGGAAAGAAAGAGGCTCAAGGACCAGAGCCTCCCCCAGCGAGAGAGTCTTCGGCTCCGCCCCCCCCTTCCTTCCGGGGGTTTCCGGACACGCGCCGGGGCTGGTGGTGTGGCTTAGCCCGCATATGGGTCGCGTCCACAATCACTCCCAAGGGTGTGCCAGTAGCAGATTCACCCAAAAGGGCGAGGGAGACACCGCCCTCTTCGAGGAATGCGGCCTCGCCTCCAGTGGCATACCAACTTATTTTTGAGTGGGGGGGGGCAACCGGACCCCCCCTCCCCTCAGGGCCGGGGGCGGTGCCCTTGGTATCCCTTGGGCGCTGCCGGCCAGTGTTCACCCTGCCCAGTTGCGGCTGTTTCAGGGGGGGGGGAAACGCATGCCTTGCCCCCCTTGCCCCCCCCCCGGTTGGTACGTCCATGCTCGCCTCGTATCCGGGAAGCCGCCACCATTGCGGTCCCCACGGTCTGCCTGTGCTAGGCCTAGATAGGGAGACGGGAACACGTGGTTCCCAAAGACTTCAGCTCAGGCTGATAACCGCGCCATCTTCGTTTCTTCGCTCTCTTCCAGCTTCGCATATTGTGGCGAATTGTAGAGCGCGAGTAGTATTCCCTTCAGAGTTGTGTAGAAACACCTCGAGGAACTTCAGCATGCTTATCGGTGTCGTTTACTCTGGTAAGCACAGAGTCGTCCTGTCGTCATGTCCGCACAAGACTCGGCAAGCAGCGCCATCACCCGAGAAAGAGGGCCGGGCACTACGAGGCCCCATACAGGCTGTTGCAATAGGAGCACTGCACGCGTTGGGAGACATATGCGCGACAAAGTTATCCGATCCGCCGTGCGAACTGTCGGAAAGATGGCTGCTCCGACTCGCCGCACATGACAGTTCGAGACACACGCTTCCGACGTGTCGTTCCGCTCAGCTCCGAGGAATGGGTGCTAATGGCTGCATTTATAATGGGCAGTACCTTGCGCCACCTAGCCTAGCAAACTAAAATATTTCCCTCGCCCTTAAAGCAAGCACACTATTTTTTTTAAATTATATTCAATTAAAGTGTGCGTGTCAGATTTTACGAGAGATTACTTTTCTGCTCAAAGTCGCACAGTCAGGATGGACCGCAGAAGAACTTAGGAGCCATCCCAGCGAAGCGAGCACTGCGTACAAATCACGTGACTACGCACCCCGCGCATTGCTGCGTCTTTCCCGAAGTTCACGTGACACTGACACGGTATTGGAATGGCTTGTAGCGTCCGCCGCCGTCCCTCATCAGATCTCGGCGAAATCAGCAACTCGTTTTGTGGGCGCGGGGAAACTCCATGGCCTCCATTGCCTCCTCAGTTCTCACTTCACGACGACGACTCGCGTGACGCACCGCTTACATCCGCTTCCCCCGTCCTCCTCTCTCGATCGGGCCTACCTTCACGTGACAACATGACATTTGCGCCGTCCGTCCTGCCATTGGCTGTGGCCCTCCGACAGTCGAACGGCGAAGCGGCGAGTTGGTCGCATGCCGGAGCCGGACGTTCCGAAGTTTCCACGTCGGATCGGACACTTTTGACGCGCATGTGTTTCGCACTTTAGTGGGACACTCGGCGAGAAAGTCGGCGAGACTGTCGACTGCCGCGATTGGCCAGCGCCGCACTTGACCTTGGCGCAGGTCAGTCGCAGCGTGGCGCTGACTATACGGCGGCAATCGGCGATCTCAGCGACTTTCTCGCCGATTGCCCTACTTAGAGCCCCAGGACAGGCTCCGCCCTGAATTCCCAAATACAAGTGACGTCATTACGTCACTCATTATGAACGAATCATTCTTCTGACGTCACAAAAAGAGAAGAGATTCGCGCCCTTTTTCACAATCGGCACCCTATGCTCTCCGGGCGTTGAGGTGTGCCTGTTTTCTCATGGACGGAGGCTCTTCTGCAGTTATGTTGCAGGAGGCTATATATTCGGCGACAACTTTCTGCGGCATCTCCGAAGACAGGAGGAGGAGGAGCAGCATCCGTCCTGTCCACTTCTTCTACCATAGTCCTCGTTCTTAGCGCTGTTTTGTTCAACAGTTAATTTTGTGACGGGAGGAGTGCGCGTGGCCAGCTCTGATCGGCGCTCAAGCACGCCCTCCCGCAACTTTGACTGCCACAGAAAGTTGTCGCATATATGATCGAGCGCGCAGGGCGCGCAGCTGTTTCGGCGACAGCGCGCACATGCTGTGAACGTGTGGCTGACACGGGCGCGTGCACCCGTCCGGGGCCCTCCGTGGCGTGTCTCTTGCAGCAAGATGAACCCCCATTGGTTCCCGCAGTTGCTAAGCTGGCTCTACATGCGGCCGGGCCCTTACCAGAGGATCGTCGAGCTCATGGGGCTCGCCTTCCTCACCGTCACCAGGCACCCGCTCCACCGGAACATGGACAACGTCCTGCTCGCCATGAAGGCCATGCTGCACGCCGACAAGCCGCAGGTATACTTCTAAAGACTTCCACGGCCCAGCCGTGCAACCGCCACAGCAGCTCGGCACTCGCGTGTTCTGCGCCTTGGATAGCGAGCAAAGCATAGCACAGAGTGGCACCGGTCAGTTGTTAGCGTCGAAAAAGAAATGGAAAGGGAAGGGACTTAAATTCTTCGTTCTGACAGTCTGACACGGAGTAATGAACTTGCAACGACAGCGAGGTCGCCGAGGTCCACTGTACTGATGTCGCGTGAACGCTGGATGCTCGCACCACGAGAACACTTAATTGAAGATGGATAACTCATAAAGCTATGCGTGAGCCCGATCTCCTTGCATCAGCGTTTCAATATTCATTTGTATAGTGCGTGTTATTCTGGGAAGGGGCTGATATGTAATACGCAACGTCTTTGTATAGACATCAGTTTTTTTTTGTTTTTTTTGTGTGATTGATAGAAGCGAACCCTATAGGGTTGAAGTCATTATCGTTGGTATGCTCTGTGAGCATCTTGTGGACTGCATGCATGAGGCCGCTGTGCACGTCTCCCATTATGTTCCCCCTGGCCTCAAGACGTTACCGATGCCCAAGTATATACTACCTAAATCATTCGTCTGGCACGTCCATCTCTAGAAGGTGAATGAGGTGTCCTGACTTTTGAGATTTCTCGTAACCGGCTCGCTTAGACAATCTTCATTCAGCTAAGCTGGGGCAGGAACCGGCCGAGATTAGCAATTGAACAAAAGCTTCGTTCTCTTGCACGTTGGAAGTTTTTGCGCCGACCCCTGTTTCTCCTTCCGCCGTGTCCAGCTGAAGAAGGATGCCGAGGCCGTCGCGGCGCAGAAACTGCCCACTCTGGTAGCCATCAGCGACAACGACAAGCTGATTGACTTGTCCACCAGCTTGGAGCTGGTGCCCATCATCGGGGGATCTTCCGACAACACCTGGTACTACGATCAGGACAAGCGACTCAAGCAGAAAGGTGGGCATGCATGCCATCGTCTGCGTTCAATATTAACCGGTCCATGCCAATCCCCCCATCCTCGTTTTCACCTAAAAAAAAAAAATGTTTTGCGCTTTTGTGCGGGGAAGTAGTGATGCTTTTAGCGTTTGAAACGTGTACGTCTTGGTAAGAACACACACACATATATATATATATATATATATATATATATATATATATATATATATATATATATATATAATCTTAATTGTCTACATAAAAGGAGAATTTAGTAATGCTCCGCGAGGAGCCGGACTTTTTTTTGCTACGGTTCTTGCAAGTCCTGCGTATGACGTCATCGTTAGTAGATCTCCGACCCGCCCCAAGCGGCAAACATGCAATAATATAATAATAATAATAATAATAATAATAATAATAATAATAATAATAATAATAATAATAATAATAATAATAATAATAATCTGCTGAAAACCGTGAACTGGTTTCGAGCTACTTTAGCCTCTCGGTCAAGGACGTTTAAATACCTTGCTGTCGGTGCTGTTGGGGCAACATCATATAGGGTCTCCTGCGGAGGAGACGGTTGGCTTCACTACACGACAGGTTTATCTGAACGCCTATAGACGTTTTCTGTTTCCAGTCACGTCGGTTTTGTACCTGGTATGCGGGACGAAAAAATAACAAAACATTTCAACTTGGAATACGCGAGAAATTAGAGGTCAGGCAAAACAAGAATGTGTGACAGTCTCGCATTTTTCGTAAACTCCTTCCAGCGGCGTGGAGAGGTCAAAGCGTAGCGACGTTTTACCGCATACGCATACCAGAAGTGAGGACATTCAAGATGACTGCGCCCTTGTGGAAAAAGGCGTCTAGGTGGTTCCATCGCGCGGCAGCCACACGCGCTATTTGCCCTCTTCCTTCCGCCTGCCACTGCACGCGTAGCCGACAGGCATTGCGTAACACAGCTGGGGGTGCAGTCAACGCCTGGATATTGAGGTCGTAGTACAACAGATTTGACACGAGTCGGCGTTCGGCTGGAGTTCAGTGTTCAGTCAGCCTCGTTATCTGGGACGTGTTGGTGCGGTGACTATCATCTTCTCCCGCGCTGGCCCGAATAAGATTGTAGCACTCATTGTTTTCGAACTGCAAATTCTTTCAACATCGTTGCACAAACCCTTTAAATAAGCTGCCAGCCCCGGGTAAACGGATTCGGTTGACAGGGAGTTCTAGTAGGTCGTTCCGGTAACTTCCGATAACGATATCGTTAACATCCGATAACGATAACGTTATTGGAGGAGTTTATTCGAACGACTTACTAAATCTCCTAGGTATGTGTGGAAGTGCTAATGCCGTCAACGTTACTGGCACCCGCACGCACACTTTTCGCTGCTTCAGATCAGTGGCGTAGCCAAAAAAAAAAACTTTTTCGGGCCGGGGTGGAGGGAGAGGCTGAGGTGCGGGATGGATTTAGGCCCTGAAGCTTAATATTCGCTACTCCCCTATAGCTACACCACTGCTTCAGGTACGCCGCAGAAAGTTGTCCCCGAGTTATTTGTAGAACCGCGTAGACCGCACAGCCGATGTGCATGCCGTGCTGGCCGCTGAAGTGTTCCACCCACTGATCATTGGTCCTTCTTGCTTTTTGTTTTCTTGGCCAGGCAACGGGAACGGACCGGTGAAGACGCTACGGTTCGAGAAGGGCACCCACTATCTGTTCACCCGGTGCGCGGATATCATCAACCCCGAGATCCTGAATCTCCTCAACCGCACCGTCGGCCGAAACTGATGAACGGCGCTGTTAAAGGGACCACGAATCGTGGTCTTCTAGGGAGACAAAAAAAAAAAATCAGCCGTAGGATGGCCAAAACAGTATGCTTTTCGTGTAAGGCTCGTCGAAGTATCAAGCGCCGTAGAACATCAGCCAACCTGCGTTAAAGGCCGACGACCAGATTCGAGATTCTGCAAGGCAGATGATCCTCCTCACCATGGGGGAGGAGGAAACAGGCAACGGTGGACAGGGTAGAAGGGGGAGAGGAGGAAGCGAGGGAAAAGTGGAAAGCGCGAACTGGTCGTTTTGAACTTTTTTTCTTTTCGTTCAGCCCATCGGAAAAGCACGGCCAAAGAGCCCAAGTGCGCACCTGATCTTGCCACACCGTCGTCTCCTTAGTCCGTCCGCACCGAGTGTCAGACGCGCACGCGAAAGCAGCGTCTGAAGCCCTATGTATACGGCTCTGTCCGAAGTCAGCTATACAGCCGCGCCGATGACATTCGGAAGATGTCGTCTACCTTTGCTGGCTTCAGACGTTTACTGTATACACTTCAGACGCTGCGTTCGCGCGTTCCTCCCGTGGTTCCTCCATAAGAAAAGAAGGTGCTTCGTTGCCGTGGCGATGCTGACCATATATAGCAGACGGACTTTATCGTGCGGAAGGAGACGGCGGGGAGATCAGGTGCGTAGTTCGGACCTTTCGCCGTGCTTCTCAATGGGCGGAGCGTGAACAAAAGAGTTCGAAATAAGGACTTGACACAGATGGCCCATTTTCTCCAGCGCCTAATATTTTGACGATCCCTACACGAAAAGTATATTTTCAGGCTCGCAATTTGGACAAAGTTTCTTGTACCGCAGCATATGGGGCTAAACTACCGATGTGCCGAATCGTTTTTTGCTAGATTGGGATAATGTTCATACTTTGTCGCTCCGAGCCGATGGGGACCAATAGGAATGCGCAACGTCATGGTATTCGTCATGTCTTCGTATGTGCTCTATCATAGCTATAAACCAATCGTGTACAGGGAAGGCCCGGTGACTTGCGCTTTTAGCACCGACGTTCGCGGTTTTCTCTGCTCGTGCCTTCCACTATGCTCGGACGCGAGATTCATTCAAAACGTTCGTGATGATAAAACAGATGCACTTCGTTTTTGGGCCCCACGCACTATTTCTATTTCGCCGTACGCTACGTTCCGATGGATCCAACCAAGTAGCGCCAAAAGTGCATAGTCACGGTGTTCGTTTTCTTTGTCACATCGGCGGCCATTTTGGTAGCCTTGCTGCCGAGCGCGTACCCTCGGCAGCATAAATTTCGCAGCGTCGATTTTTTTTTCGGCAGCAACAAGTAGGAATAACCATCACCATGGTGCGATGAAGGCCCCGTGCAAGCCATGTATATGCTGTTCGAGTTGGACGATTTCCGCCGTGCACCGCGCTGTAATTGGCCACGAACATTGCCGGTTCTTACCGAGCGCGAGCCGATTGATGACGCAGTGCTCGGGTCAAATATCGTGAGCGGCCGCATTCAGCCATGACGCGCCAGACACCGTTTGAAGCCCGGTCAGAAAGCTTTCGGGAAGAGTGAACAAAAAGTGGCTCCTCGTGTGCCGTAATTCTCTGGTGTCTCACTAGGCGATAAGAGGGTTAATCAAATTCGAACCGTCCATCGTTTCATGGTCCCTTTAACTAGGACGTCAAGTACTTATTAAGTAGCGCAATTCCGCGAGATCGGCGTTTGT